>JAKUCV010006303.1:68535-81396 GCA_028386065.3 Turnera subulata
TTTTTCAGGTTAACTGCTCATTGAGCAGTGGTGCATATCGGCAGGTGGCGGTGCTTTCCTCTCTTCGGGTCGGATCCATAGAGTTTCACTGCATGCATGTTATCATTTGTATAGTCTTCCGCTGCATACTCATTGTTGTGTAATTTGTAGTATAAATGTTCATTGATTTTGTTATTGATATTGTATCCCGGGTAGAAGGGCATTTTAGTCACTTCACATGATGTATAATCTTTAATGAATAATTTGGGATACGGGTGTCCCGGGAATGATAAGGGCAATTTGGCCAATCTATAATTGATTTACAACTTATATTAATAAATTGGGACACGGGCGTTTCATGGTTCTCTCCAAATTGCCCTCTCTAATTATATCTGATGTTGAGTGAAACCTTTCTCGATCTGATGCTTTAGGACACTGCATTGCATTTACCTTGGTTGTATTTCTGGTTCTCATTATGGTTTGTTATATGTTCGGATATTTTCTATCTTTTGGATATTATGTTTAACTTATGGATGTTTATTCTTCTCTTTTGAATGTATAATGTGCATGATCTTTGGTTTATTTCTATGATATTTTGTTTCCCTTTTTGCTAATGCCAAAAGGGGGAGAAATTGTTGTGTTGATTATATGCAGGAACAAGTGTGTGGATATGGTTTATGTTAAAAACCATAAGTTGGTTTCCGTTAAAAATCATAAGTTTTTGACTTAATTGATTATGCAAGGATTATAGAGATATATGGTCAGCCTGACTAAGTTTTATACAGGAAGTGTGGAAATACGAAATCTGGTTTTACTTAAAACCACACTTAGGACTGCGATTTGGTTTTTGTTAAAAACCAAAACTATAAAATATGAATGCTGCGCTACTCCATTTTATATTTATACATTCAACTAATCTCTTATGCAGAAAATGAAAACCACAGGGGGAGTTTTTTGGCTAAGAAAGCTAAGTTAAAATTCACAAGGAAGCTTTAGGCCAAAATGGGCCAAGTTCATTATTTTCCGAAAATTATCTATCCTTGTTGAATTGCAAAAATATTTTTGAAAGGGGGAGCAACAAAACAAGGGGAGCTTTTAAAACTATATGAAAATATTTTTAACCCTTGTTGCAAATAAAATCAACACTAATTTGTCATCATAGAGAAGGAGGAGATTGTCGGTCTAAACTTGTGCTAATCACCTCTTAATGTTCAATTGTAATTTAACCATGTTTAGTCATGGTGTATAATTGATTTTGATGATTAACAAATTACAAGTGTGCTTTGAGTTTAGCCTTGTGTTGATTTTAGCTTACAGGAGGAAATATGGTTTCTGATAAGCCATATCTCAAAAACACGCCAGATGATTTTTGTTGCAATCATATCTGCGAGCTGTCACTTTCAACTTTTCTAGCAAGTTGTGTGTGGTCCTCCAAGCATTTAAATCCCACTTCCAACGGCTTGAATTGGTGAACAACTAAGAGGGAAGACTTTATGGAAGTGCAGATGACTTTATCTCTCAACTCCTACTCAACTCAAGCAAGTGGTCGAAACTTTTCATTTATGGTAATACTTTGCAACTAAGGAGCTGACATGGTGCAATGGTCCCAAATTGGAGCAATAATGAACTAAAGTGAACCTGGAGTTCAAAGAGCCGTTGCAGCTACTTTCCCCCCAACTCAAATTTTATAAAGAGGGTCCATTACACCTTGGGAAACTAATCCCAGCTATTGTGCAAAATCTAAATTCATACTTGTGCTTACAATTTTGGTAGCAAGATTTGGTTTCTCTGTTTACATTGCAAAACACATTCAAAGGGTAGTTTGTAAGTAAGTCTTAGTTTAGATTTGCAGGGTACTCAAGTCTAGGATTAGAATTGAGGATAGGATAGAGCATAGCCTGTGAAAAAACTTGTAAAGGTTTGAGCTTAGCCTAGAAAAGCTTGTGTTTGTAAAGGTTAAGGGTAAACCCGCAAAAATCTAAGCATAGTGAGTGTTTGAAATCCTAAAGGAAGGAACCTTCAGGTAGTTGCCTAGTGAGGGGGAACCACTCTAAACCTCTTGTGTACACTCTGTTCCTCTCTCCTTACTTGCTTTCGTGCTTCAAAACACTCATTATTTGTTACTCTGATTTGGTTTTACAAAAACCAATTCTCCACTGACCGAAAAAGTTCAAAGCCAAATTCACCCCTCCCCTCTTAGGCACTTTTGGGCCTACAATTGGTAGCGGAGCTGTGTTCTCAGTTCAAAGGAGTAAAATCCAGAGATAAAGATTATGGCTTTTAAGGGTACAAGTGTCAACAAGGCACCATACTTTGATGGGGAAAACTTTGATTATTGGAAGTTTCGGATGAAGATCTTCCTTGAAGGAAAGGATATTGAAATGTGGCATATTGTGTAAAATCCGTACAGTAGACCTACAAGGGATATGTAATTCTGGACTGATGAAGAAATGAGGAGAGCAAAGCTTGATGCTCAAGCAAAAAATGCTCGATTATGTGGAATCAGTGAGAGTGAGTTTAAAAGGGTCCAATCCTGTGGAAATGCTCATGAAATCTGGAGGTTATTGTGCATCACTCATGTAGCCACAAATTAGGTTAAGGAATCAAGGCACAATCGTCCGATGAGAGAGTATGAGTTATTTCAAATGATTCCTAGAGAAACTGTCCAAGTGCTGGACACTCGCTTTACCATACTATCCAACAATCTTGCAGCACTTGGAAAGGTGATGACTCATAGAGAAAAAGTTGCAAAGTTTTTGAGATCACTTCCCAAAGAATGAGAACCTAAAGTGGTGGCCATTGTAGAAGCTCAAAACTTGAATTTACTCTCGTATGATGAGCTGATAGCCAAGCTTATTTGTCATGGTGATAAGATTGCGGAACCAAAGAAGAAGGATGTTGCTTTGAAAGTGTTGGAACCAAATGATGGTGATGAAAGCGATTTCAATGTGGCTCTTCTTTCTAGGAAGTTTGCTAGGTATCTTAAAATGAAAGGAAGGATTTCTAAGGATGCAAGAGTTGATGAGCCTAAGAAAGATACTTTAGTTTGCTTTGGAAGCAATCGACCAGGACACATCAAATCTGAATGTCCTTACCAAAAGAAGGGAAGATCTGGTTTTTCAAAAACCAGAGAAAAGAAAGCTATGGCCGCTTGGGATGATTCAGATTCTTTTAAGGATTTAGACATAGAGGAGGAGACAAATCTATACTTCATGGCACATGAAGAATCTGAGGTAACTGATTCTACTGGCTTTAATCCTGATGAATTACTAGAAGCATTTGGTGAGTTGAATATTAAATATAAGCAAGTGGTTAGGTAAAATAAAGAGTATAAGAAGAAAATTTATTTACTTGAGTTTGATGATGAAGCTCATAAGAATGCTTATGAAAAACTCAATCTTGCCAACTCTGATGCATTAAAATCTGTGAACATTTGAGAAGTGAAAAATTTGCTCAAAAAATGCTTATATTGAACTTGAAATGAAGTTTTCTAGTAGGAGTGCTATGTGCAATGAGTTAACAAAAGAAAAGGAAAGTTGTGAGGAAAATATTGTAAACTTGAAATCCTCTCATGAGAAATTCACTGGTGGAACTAAAAATTTAAACATGTTCTTAGGACAACAAAGACACTCGGTGCAAAAAGAAAAAAAAAGTGCAACAGATGTGGTTTTTAACAAACCAAATCATTCTGTGCAATTTTTTAGGGCAGAATCTAATGTGTCATGTAAATACACTTCATATAGGGTTTTCAATAAATCATATAAGTCTGTGAAAACTACTAGTCCAAGTTCGAGCATGTCATAGAAACCTAATTTGGTTGGTAACAAACCAAATTGGATGAAGATGTCATATAGACCAAATCTGTTTGCTAACAAACCAAATTATATAGTGCAACCATACCAATTCAGAAGAAACACTTATGATTAAACCTCTAGGAAGAACATGTACACACAATATCATGCACCTCATATTACATGTTACTATTGTGGAAGGTATGGTCATGGCATTAGAACTTGCATGTTCAAAAAGAGAGATGAAAATGTTAGGAATATGTGGGTTCCAAAAGGAACTAAGTCTAACCCCGAACGACCCAAATTAGTTTAGGTACCTAAAAACGTAATTGTTTCTGCAGATGACAAGGGATGAATGGGTCGTAGACAGTGAATGCTCAAGGCATATGATCGGTGAAGTATTTAAGTTCTCATCCCTAACCATGAAAGGCCGAGGAAAGGTAACTTTTGGGGACAGGTCCAATAGATAGATTCTCGAGTTTGGTAATATTGATTCTAACCCTTCCATTGAACATGTTTTGCTTGTTGATAACCTTAAATATAATCTACTAAGTGTTAGTCAACTTTGTGACAAGGGTTTTAAGAAAACATTTGAAGCAACTAAATGTTTAATAAGTTTCAATGATAAAGATGTGGTTTTTACTGGAACTAGAAAAGGAAACATCTACTCTATATCCTTTAATAATTCTACTAACCATGAGCTTAAATGATCTCAGGTCTAAGGACAATACATATAAGAACCACTAATGACAACATATATAACAATCCATGTAGTGTTCTTATGTCGGGTCAGTCCAGACCACAAGTTCCCTAACTTGTACCCGTATGTGGAATTCATATCTCATATAATTCTCAACATACGCTAGTCTTAATTTATTATTACAACCCATCCATACTAACAATCGACTAGGGACAATTCAAGAATATAAAATATTCTTAGGTTATAAATATGTGCAAGTGTTTATCACTGATAAACATATTTATTGGAATAAAAACTTAATACATATGCATGACTATATAATCATCTAATGATTGGCTTTTGGGCATTACACTAACAGTATGTAGTCTCAAGATGTAGAAATGCAAGCCAAATTTGTTTGTTGTGTCTTTGTTTTGTGTTTTGTGTTGTCTTGATATTGTGATGTCTCTGTAATATTAACACTGCTGCTGAGAAGAACAACCCGGTGGACGTGGACAATGATTCGGTAGCACAAGAGGCCAAGGATGATAAGGAGAGGCTCTGATTCCTAGAGGAGGTGGTGAAGACCATTAAGCTGAAGGAAGACGACTGGAACCTGAGCTGTTTGTCATTGTTCCTTGGTGCACGTTTGCCCGAGAAGTTCAAGATGCCAGATATAGAGAAGTCTAGAAAAATCGGGTGTCCGAGGACTCATTTGAAAATTTATGTAAGAATGCTGCAACCAATGGGGGTGAGGAACGAGCTGATGGCCCAGTTGTTTCAAAGGACCTTGTCCGGTGCCGCCTTGAAGTGGTTCATGGGTTTAGACGAATCGAGAGTGAGCAAGTAGGAAGATATTTGTGCTGAATTCTTGAAGCAGTGTAAAGGTTCAAATTACCAAAATATATAAATTTTACTAAATTAAATTTTTATCATGCCTTAGCCCAAGAACAAATCATCTCATTAATCTCAAGGTTCAAGCATGTTTGAAATCCAATTTGGCAGAATATTTGTGGGTCAAATTTGGGTGTTCACAATACCCAAAAAAGAATTGACGAACTGATTCAGGGCATCAACTTTAGAGCAGCAAACAGGGCACTCGGCGCTTTCTTTGTCCTCGACATGAATCCCATCTCCTTCCTCTTCGAAGCTCCTTCAACAACCCCACTCCACGACCGCAGAGGCGGTACAATTTATTGAGAGACAAACTTGAAGAAGAAACAAAATCGTTTGGAAATGAAAAACAGACAAAAAGGACATTTCAAGAGCCCCAAAATGAAATGAATGGAATGCTGGAGGAAGAGAAAAACAGATAAAAGTGTAAACTTCAACAAATGAATGTGAAGTTCAAACGGATTAGAACATCTAGGGTTTCTCCAATTTGGTTAAATAAAATGTTGACGAAGCCAAATCAGTAAGGAAAGAGTAAAGCAGAATTGGAAAACAAAAAAGGGCAAAAGTCTTCCACCAAGCAAAAAAAAGACAGCGGACATTTCGGAATTGATCCCGACGACTAGGGTTTCATAGCTTCGAGAAAAAAAAAAAGCGTTTAAGAAGAGCAAGAGAGATGGGCGATGCAAACAAAATGAACCCGCTAATCAAAATGAACAGGAACGAAATTTCTCTTTTCATCATTGCAGCGGATCAACAAGAAAGACAGAGAAACGATGCACCGCTCCGTGTATAGAGTAGAAAAAGAAGAGTGAAGGAAAGAGAGGCAGCTAAAACACCTTGTCTATACCTAGAGCCCCCACCGACGTTCAACGACGTCGTCTATATTGTCAAGCCCATACTAGGACACCAACGAATGCTCATTTTCCAATGTGTAGTGTGGTTCACAGCTAAACACATCTTTCTTGCCAAGAAATACAAACTTAGTGAAAAACCCTTGAATTACATTGAATTAATACATGAGAAGATCAATAAATAAAGATTATTAAATTAATTAATCCACCAAAAGATCATCCATCAAATCCATATTAAATAATTTATTTCATCCAAAAATGTTTGCAAAGTGGAAACAACGGAAAATTGGGAGAATAACTTTGAAATTTTCATTTAAAAAATAATCAAAAAATCAAGTCATTACAATCCTATCTAACATACGGTAAATTTCACCCTCGAACAATTCAAGCAAACAAAATCATGAAAATACAGAGCTTAGAAAGGGAAAAAACAAGAAAATGATACACATTTAGTAGATTTAAAATATTAAACCAATTCTAAAATGTATTTTAAAAATATAAAATAACAAAAGGATTAAACCGAATATGAAATTTAAAGTGCATATTATAGTAATTACGAATACCCGTGTGCAACACGGTATAAATCAAACGGCGCCAAACCGATGTGTAATGTAAGTAATTGCCTAGTTGATTGTAATATTAGTATCCTGAGATCGGGTAAGAGAGGCAGAATGTGCTCTCTCCCCCACAAAAAGTTATCTCACTCTCAATTCTCATGTATTTAATACTTCCATTATCAATAAAAGAACTCTCAATTTTGGGTTCCGAATTTCTTGTATCATATTAGTAGATCACCTAATTTCCTAATCGTTTGAGCTTCGGATCATCAAATCATCAATGTTCTTTTTTCCACATCAAATAATGTGTTTTCACCTTATCGAAGATTTGTTTCGACTTTGCCATACAGGTCTACGATACCAGATTTTCAATCTTGGCTGCCTGGGATGCGGATGTCAGTTTTGTGTGGGCTATGTTAAAAGTACTGTGGTACGGATTATTAAAAGATCTAATCCTTTTATATTCTAGAATTTCTTAGTATTGTCACGGAGGGAGGGTGTCGATTTTTTTTGTTGAAACTTGCACCGTGATTGTTAGAAAGTCTTTTGGAGTAATGAAAACCATATATCGAAATGTTTTAGAGAAAAATATCAATACTCTTCAATCCCAAGTTCGCTCTATGTTAGTGCGGATCAACTGTAAAATCGGACTTGCTCCTTGCATCTTCAAGATTAATAACTAAACACCATCGTACTGATTCCTTATTACCTTGGATAGCGCAAGACTATACAAGTTACTACTCAACACCAACCGCTTTCTCATTGGCAACACGAATCTTATGTTTTTCCACTGTATTATAACAAGAAATCCCCATTGCCCTTGGATATAAAACTGCCCCGAAGCGAAGCGAGGGCTTCCACTAGTTCTCCAAAGAAAAAAGGAAGGAGAGAAGGTCAAATAGAGACTAGACCGAAGGTTGTCTTTATAGAAATGCCATTCAGCAATAAGCTTACATAAACTAAGACTAACAATTTCACTTTACAACAGTGAAACAAGATAATATTGTATATCTGATCTAACAACTAAATAAAAGCATTCAGTTCATTACAACAATAACTTACTATAACAGAAACTCCAGTATAGCTACCTTCCCACATGCTTAATTGCTTCCGTCGGACCAAGTTGTTGTCTACACATAGTCCTACGTCTACTGTGTACAGATTTTTACAGGGAAAAACAAAATACAAGAAAACCTACCTTGGGAGTTGAGACTCGTGCAAATTTGTTGAAGCCATGCTATGAAACTGAGTTGAGGTGATGTTGTGAAAGACTGTGGGGACTACATTCTGTATGTGTGTTGGCAGCAAATTATGTGATTGGTTTGGCCCCAGGTTGGACATGTCCTGCCACGAGAAGCCAAAGAGAAAAGAAGTGAAAAATGCAGGCCATTAACAATAGGGTAGCAAACAGACCAATGCCGCTAGCCGCCACAATTTAAACCAACAAATAGTATTTGAGAAAGCAAGGTCCATTAATTAATATTCAGGTGTTCCCACAATGTCATTCTATTGAAATTGCCAGAAAGAAACATAAGACAAAAACAAGCAAAAAATCATTGAACAAGCAATTGCTAATTTAATTCATATGAAGGAGGGAGCATAACGAACCATTAGTTGGAAGCCATCCTGCGGTCCAGCACTTACAGCACCTGACTGAGTTATCTGCTGCATGCATCACAATTTCCAATGAACATACCACTCAAATGAAACCATTTCCAAAGCAAAAACAGGGAAAATCAGCTGAAACCGTATCCAAACTAGCTAACCTTTCCTTTTTTAGTTGCATTACTTCTGTTACTTTCCCTCTCGTCGCCAGCTGCAGCTCTCAGAGGAGCCTTGTTTGCACTAATCACCTGAGGATCTAGTACCCTTTCTTTATACCTGTTGCTGCAATGGTCCTCTTCCTCAATGCTAACCACCATGGTAGGAGCTGCACCATCCTCAACAGAGGTATTCACACTTGCACAATGCTTAAAGGCTTCTCTAATGGCACACAGCGCAATATTGTAACTCTCCTGGGAAAGTGACCCCTCTTCCCCTAATATTATGGCCCGTCGACACAAATCATTGTAACGGCGGACCTTTGTCTGCACTTCATCCAACCTTTCACTAAGTTCATGCCTGCTCATAGCAGCATTTGTCCACCGTTTCAATACATATTTAGGTGGGATGCTGAACACTCCAGACATCTGAAGAACGACAATAGCATGTCTACATAAATAACCTTTGTATTCAAAAGAACGGCACGAACAATAAAGACGTGATTTTGCATCATTACATTCCACCACATAATTCTGATTATCCTCAAAGTCCTTGACCGTATACAATGCAGTTGCCCCATCCTCTGATTCCTTTTTAAGATGACATGCAGCTGCTCCCAAAACCTCAATTTGGAATTTTCTGAAAATTTCATGAGTGTACACAAGTAACATTTGCTTCTCAAATGGTGACGGAGACTTTAATTCAGGAGTTTCATGCCATGCATCAAAATCTGCTTTCGCTTCTTCTTCATACCTATCCTCAAGAATTATTTTGTATTGCTCTATAAATTCTGTCACGGATGTTTCCGCATGCACATATTTGTCAAAGAAAGAGCTCAAACTTTCAGAACGTGAAATTGTGGACAAACCAGCAAAAGATACATCTCTCATGAATGTAGGCACCCAGCATTTGCGATCTTCATATAACGAGCGAACCCATTCAACCTCCCTAAGATGAAATTTTTCAAGCAATTTCCACCATCTCTTCTCAAATTGTTCCTCAGTCCAAGACTTGAAAATGCACTTGTTAAATTTAACCATAAAAGTGTCATGCCAGATGCTCAAGTACTCAAGCTGCCTAGGTAACTTCTCCAATATGTTCCATAGACAAAAACAATGGCGTGTTTGAGGAAACACTGCTGCAACAGCATCTTTTATGGCATTGTTGTGATCAGTAAGAATCACCCTTGGTGTCTGTTCTCCCATTGCTATCAACCATGTCTGCATCAACCAAACAAAAGTATACACAGTCTCATCCGCAATCAATGCACAACCGAGCAGTGTAGGTTGAATATGATGGTTTACTCCAACAAAAAGGACCAAAGGTATTTTATATTTGTTAGTGAAGTACGTTGTGTCAAAACAAACTACATCATGAAAGTTGGCGTAGGCTTCCATGCCTTTTGTATCTACCCAAAACAAGTTTCTCAATCGATGCTCTTCATTCAAATCAACAGCATAGAAAAACTTTGGGTTCTCCTCTTGCATAAGCATAAAAAACTCAAGTAGTAACTGAGCATCTCCCACTTCTAAGACCAAACTTCGCCCCTTATCATGATGATTGCTAAAAGTTCCATCCAAACAATCAATATTTTGATATGCGGAAAACAGTTTGGAGACGGTAGCCAAATTTTTCCGTCTTCGTATCCGAGCATCATTCTTAAGAGGATCATCGTTCCTGTGGCTGCGAAAGAAGTGCACTTGAGCTGGTAAAAGCTCATGATTGTGCTCCTTTACAAAACTGTAAATATACCACTTTCCATCTGGTCTTCGCTTAACATGCATGCTTGCTTTGCAGCCAATTTTAGGAGAAGGTCTTGGGTTAATGGCATCATCGGACTGCTGCTTGTTTCCATATCTTATGCATGAGAATTTCGCGTCGATGAATTCTTTTGAAGATCTGGACCGTCGGCTGCTCAATTTGGCGGTACCAAATCCCACGGACTTGGCATATTCTTTGTAAAACGAATAAGCAGCTTCATGTGATTCAAATTCCATATCATCCCGAGGCTCTGAAATCGTGTCAGCCCGGATGACATCAGAATCCATCCCGGCAGTTGGAATATTCAGATCCACTTTCCTTCAAGATCTGATCCAAATCAATACCTACAATCCTTGAAGTTGCATATCAAAACCTTAGCTGAAATTTCCCACTCCAGGAGACAAGGTAAATTTTCTTTTAATGATTCCATTGCCATAGCACCTATAACGAAAGAAGAAATTTGGATAAACTATCAAGAAAAAGAAAATTGGGAGTTCTACCATGTTCTATCCAAAATCAGAACTCACTAAAATCCAAATTCAAAACAAATTTAGCACTCAACAGCTCATCAAAATGTAACACGCATACCTCGCACTAACAAGTGTGAGACACAAACTATGCAACTATAACCATTACCTGTACATATTTTTTATTTTGCACAAAATGCAAGTAGGCATGACACTGCTCCACCCGCAAACGGTGAAGCAGCTCTTTCAAGACATTAACATAAAAGCTTGGAGAAACTGTAGAAAATGGGAATTGAAAAGCAAAAGAAAAAAAAAGCGGCAAAATCAACACAAAGCCAAGCCCAAAAGTCCACAACCAAAATTGAAGACAATAAGATACGCATTCGTTGGGTCAAAGTGACAAAGAAAACCCAATATGTCATTAGCTTCGAATCCCACAACCAAATTAAAAGAACAAGTAAATACAAAACCAAACGAACAAAAACCTCAGAATTTGATAATAAGAGTAAGTACCTGGAAATTGCAGCAGAAGAAGCACAACCAAAAACGCTTTTGCCAAGCAAGCAACTGGGTTTTATGAAATGGAGAAAGAATTGAGCTCTGGAGGCAGAAAGATCCGGCTTTTAGAGAGAGGAAGGGTGCTGCTCCGTTCGGGTACCGGGTTAGGGTTTCGGGTCACGGTGGAGGAGAACTGATTTGAAATCGGGATTTCGGACACTCGCCGTAGGTTTCTAGAGAAGAACCACGCGTTTTTTCTGTGTCGACACGTGGATGAATAGGGGTGGTTTAGTCATTTCGCCGTCATCTGCGTAGTACATACAGAGCGAGTGAAATTGCAAGTGGGCAAAATCCACTTTTGGGTTCCACACCACAGTGATTGGATTGGAGGTACTAGAACGCGTGTTACAAGCGGGTCATGTGATTCGTATATTTTTCGTCAATAAGTAAGTGAATGTAAGGTTTATGCTGTGAATACATAAGTGAATCTAGTTTTTACCGCATAGTGAAATTATTTTTATTGTAATAAGGAGCTATAGATAAAAATAATGAATCCCGTCCAATTAACTCTACTCCATTCCCTGAAACAAATGCGACTGTACAATTATAATTTTGGTAATAGCCCAGGATGTGGACATGGATGTGAAAGAAACCGTCCTAATCACTATTACCATAATAGTTATAACAATGGCAAAGCCAAGGGAAAACATGCATATTTATATTATTATTGCATTATGGATCTATTACTGGAGAACATTCACATAGAGAAATTGTTCTCATACATAAGTTTAAAACAATTATTTATATTTTTTTTATTATCTATTGGGTACAACATTGACTCTAAAACTTTGAGCTTCATTGTTGATGTTGACCCTAACACTCTCATTCCAAGAGAACCACATACTGTTAGTAATATGCCCAAAAGCCAATCAATGGATGATCATATATAGTCGTGTATATACATTAAGGTTATTCCAATAAATATCGTTTATGAGATAAACGCTTGCACATATTTATAACCCTAGAATATTTATATATTCTTAAATGTCACTAGTCGATTATTATTATGGATGGGTTGTAATAATAAGTTAAGACTAGCGTATGTTGAGAATTTATATGTGATATGAATTCTACATACGGGTACAAGTTAGAGAACTTGTGGACTGGACCGACCCACATAAGAATGCTACATGGAGTGTTATATGTTTGTCGATAGCGATTCTTATATGTACTGTCCTTAGACCTGAGATCGTCAAGGTTCCCAACATGTGAGTCATATACTTTGATATTATTCCTAGTCATTCGTAACTGGGTGGACTTAAGCGTAATCATTGGGTATATGATAAGGGTGTAGTGGGTTTTGTATGATCCAGAGGGGATTCGTCCAACCCATATAACGGGTATGTTATCGGATGGTGTCTTGATAGAGTTGAACTGTAAATGCACGGCCGTGCTCGGATTATGATATGGTGATATCATTGGTATCCGTTTTACACAGTTAACTCGAGGATCAAGAAACCGAGATTAAACATATACGAGATTGACATATTCCATGTCTCGGTTTAATCTTGATAATGGGACGAAGGGACGATGACATGTTTGCGAGGCATTTTGAATCAGTAC
>JAKUCV010006304.1:3478-50366 GCA_028386065.3 Turnera subulata
ATTATAGTATTATCGTTCTAAAAAAGGATTTGAATGAGTATAAATAAAGTTTTAGGACTTAATTGTATAAATTCTAATGGACCTACATGATTAAATTCGGAATCTAAGGAGCAAACTAACACAAGTTATTTGCGGGCAGCATGCCACATCATCAAAATGCTGCCCGGGGTACACAATTGACCAAATATTAAAAGTACAGGTATATAATTGACGGAAAAAAAAGTCGGGGTATACAATTGACGAATTTAAACATCTCTGGGTACTATTTATACCATTAACCCAACACAAACCAATGATGTTACGTTACATGCTAGATCATTTGCATACAATGCAAAATCTCATGATTACAATTCAAGAGCACAAGCATATAGAGCTAGATCATTTCATAACCATGCTAAGTGATATACCTATGGTGGAAGGCAACAATCTTACCATGATAGAGTTCATGATCATTCTTATATTCCTTCTATCACATCCTATCATTGTGGTAAACATGGTCATGGATTTCGTACTTGCATGTTCAGGAGTAAGAATTCACATGTAAAATATGTTTGAGTACCTAAAGGTACTAGAGCTAACATTCAAGGACCCTAGATTGAGTACAGTTACTAGATCATGTTTACATAATTTGAATGGTCATATTGCATTCTTGTCACAAGTCGAGGCTAAAAATGTTAAAGATGCTATTAATGATGAAAGTTGGGTTATTGCTATGCAAGAGGAGTTAAATCAATTTGAGAGAAGTCAAGTTTGGAATCTTGTTCATAGACCTCATGATCATCCCGTTATTGGCACTAAGTGGGTCCTTAGGAATAAGTTAGATGGAAATGGTATTGTTATGTGGAACAAAGCTAGACTTGTTGCTCAAGGTTATAATGAAGAAGAAGGCATTGATTTTGATGAAACATACTCTTGAAGACTATGGTTTGAAATTTGAGTCAATTCATTTTTATTGTGATAGTACTAGTACCATTAATCTCACCAAGAATCCTATCCAGCATTCACGAACAAAGCATATAGGGATTAGACATCATTTTATTCGAAATCATGTGCAAAAGAAAGATATAACACTTGATTTGTCAAGACCGATGGACAACTTGCAGATATCTTCACCAAGCCTTTCAAAGAAGATCAATTCACAAAGATAAGGTTGGATTTGGGCATGTGCAATCCTCCTTGAAGATCTCATATTATGATAGCCAATTAAGCAAAATGATAGGGGGAACAAAGAAGAACTGAAGACGCATCCAGAATTTTGGCAACATGCTCACAACATCGATGTTGAGTATCACAATATCGATGTTCAGGTAAGTTCTCTAAACCAATTAAATTTTACATTGGTTCATGCTAAATTAACACAAACACACAGGATTTTATTGATTTCATATTTTACAATCACGCTTACAAAAACACACACACGCTTACATTATTTGTATTACAATACAATCACACATATTTTTTTTTTTAAAAAAAATACATACCCATCATAATCTAGCTCTTAACGATTTGGTACAGTAGTTACAGAGAAGCTATTAGGGTCATTGACAATATTAACCCTAACATTATCATTCCATGCAAACCACATTCCACCCGAGTTATTCTGGCCAGGGATTTCAAACCGGTTCACTGATGGAAAACGGAGAGGGATGACCCTGTGGTTTTCGCCAGGTTTCCATAATGTCTCGGCGAGCAGAACCATGTTCGGTTTGTACTGGTTCTTCAGGTCTCTCAACATTCTTGAAAAATCTTGAGAGCGCCTAGTGATTCCCCTACAATTCCACACGAGCAGGCGAACCTTTGGCCGAGTTGGCGGTAAGCCAGGGACCCGTGAAGCACTCTAAGCAGTCATTGAAAGACGGTAATAACTTCCTTGTTCTAAGGTTTAATGGGTAGACTCCATTTGAAAACTCTCAAGCCTTTCAGATATGAAGAACATTGTGGCATTGGCGGTACCATAGAAGGATGTTCTAAGTGGGCATTGACTCTCAAGAAAAATAGTCTCTTCCATGGGTATGACAAAAAACCTAGAAGAGTAGAGCTCATCAACAAATACTAAGCGAGGAATTCTACCTAGTTCATTAGGCAGATCCTCGGACGGCTCACTTACCATACTATAGGCTAATCGGTTTCCCCTGCCTACGGCTGCACCCTCAACAAAAAAGACAGTGGAAAGGGAAGGCATTCTTGCTTTTGATTCTTTTTGCTAACTCTCTTTCTAAAATTGGCTTATAATTTTCTGTGTCTAATGAGTTCTATCGTATGCCTATTTATAGAAACACAACTGCGTTGCTTCTTCTCTCAGAAGGTGACCCCTACCAATTTCTGAAGTGTCCAGAGATTGTTCAGGAGGTGACCCCTACCTATCTTTGACGTGTCATGAACAATGTTCAGGAGAAGACCCTTCCAAACTGCTTCAATTTTCAAGAATCTTCTCTTTGAAAAACTTGCCAATTAGTTAAATTATTGCTCAATCAATGTCTGCAACCCTACAAATTTTTCCGATTATCAAAGATTTCCTTTTTGACAATCGTGGTTTTAATTGAATTATTGATTCCTAATGGGATTTGCTGTCTGGATCCAAGAACGGATTCTTTCCGACAGAGATAATCAAAGTCCAATTGATGGGACAAATATCTCACCAACCGTGTCTATATGACGCAGCTGATCCTATTTGAGAGTACAGGAAATCTGAGATATTCTTCTCTTGTTCATTACAATGTGTCGATTATATTATCATATCTTGGAGTTACATATTACTCACTTGAGTGTCGGAGCATTTTCTAAGTCGCTTTGCAGGTACTCCTCAACAAGGCTAAAAGCAAGGGGGGACCGGATCTTCAAAAATTGGTCCAAACATGTGTACACAATGATGCATGTGAAATATGCATAGTTTAAGGCATAATTTTGTACACAAATTGCTCTCAATTCATCATGATTATATGCCTCATATGCAATATTCCATCATATCCATCCAATTTCCATCCCTTACTGTATGATTAGTGGTTTCAGGTACATTTTGGCCAAATCAATAGGATTTCATTGAAGAATATGAAGATACAGCCTCAGTCACAGCGTGAAACTGTGACAGAGCCTGTGAGCCTGTTTTTTAGGCTGTCGTTCATCAAGGACCCAAAGCAGGAACCAATTAAAGGAAGAATTTGAGAAAGAACTGCTACAGCCTCAGCCACAGCGTGAGTCTGTACACACTGCAGAAACCCAGAAAATGCAAAAAGAATAAAGAACGCCGCCACTTGCGCCACCTGCTCCACTAACTTAAACAATCATTCTTTTGACATTCCCAGAGCACTTTGAAGGAAAATGAGCAACGGGCACATGACACTCAGAGGGAATCTCTCTAAAAAAATGATTATCTTCTGCAAAAAGGGTGTCTTGGAACTCACCTTCCACTAATCGGCGCTGCCCATCCCGCTTGCTCTGACAACACCCGCTGAAAATTCTGCAACTTGCCCTGACAAAGAGGCGCCTTGGAACTCACCACCCACCAATTGCTGCCCATCATGCCCCCTGTCCTAACACACACATGCACACGTTGGAGAATAATTAAGGCAACTTGCCCAGACAAAGGGAGTTTTCCAGCAATTGAGGAAAGGAGAAGACCAGAGGAGGTGCACTCTACAAAAAGGGGAAAGGAGGCAAGCAAGGGGGATCGACGGGAGTTGAGGAGAAGACCCGAAATTCAAGGGACCAAGAGGAAACGTGATTTTGCAGCCTTTCTAGGCAAAAATCGTGTTGCCCCTCACTCTCAGCTCACTCGAAAACACCATGACATACCATACCTCCATTGTTTTTGTATTTGCTGTTATGAACTAAACAACCCCTTCTTAGGTTGAAGGGGGAAGCATGTACTCGATTTGTGTATAATGAATTGCTCACGTTTTAATCCCTTCATCCTTGCTTTAGTTGTTGAGCCCTTTATCCATGTTTAGGTTCTGATCAAACCCATGCATGAACTCAGGTGGCTAGGAGAAGTACCGAAGGGAGAAACCATAGCTCACTGGAAAAACAACAACCAAACCTTAGTTCCTAGCTCGTGACAGAGTTAGAGACTAATTGAGGAATTAGCCTCAACACCAAATCTTCATCCCCCTTGAGTTTGACCTATGCGAGAGCACCAGGAAGATGAGAACCTTGGGAGGCGCCCGTGAGCGAAAGCAAATGGGTGCAATATAGGTTGAGAGCCCCTGCAAGATCCTACCATTATAATTGACTAATTTGCTGTCGACAGCTTCAGGCTGTGTCCTCTACAGCCTCACGCTGTGATAGTGTAGTCAAGAGATAACACAACTCCTAGCTTGATTATTGATTGATTATTGGGTAGCATACATTCATTTTAGTAGCAATCTGGTGAAGGACCGAAAGAAGAAGCCAGGAGTGCTAGACCTACGATAGTCAACTTTCACTCCTTAAGCATTCGAAAGAAGGTAAGGAGAGACTGTGGGAATCCGCACCAACATTGAACTTCATCTCTAAGTGGACCTCTGCTCTAGTGACAGGGGGTAGATGGACGCTTAGGGAACTATTAATAAGATTGAAAGCCGTTGATAGTACCTTAGGTTGGGAGCCCCGTCAAGACATCTCATTAGCCACAGCCTCATCACAGTGTCAGTCTGTAACTGAGGATGTAGAGCAGTCTATAAGCATAATTCGGGACATGTGGATCCCGGATGCCTAAGAATTCATCATTCTTGACCTTTTCCTCGTTTAAATTGTTGTTACATTTATTTTACTGCTTATTTTGCTTCTTAATTATTATTCACCAAAATCCATTCCAGTTAAATTGTTTTCAAGTCTAGTTGTCCGAAATTTAAGGAAAACAGATTCAACCCTGTCCCTGTGGATACGACCTTGATACGTACTACAACAACCCTGTGCACTTGCAGGAAACCACGACCGCATCAAGTTTTTGGCGCCGTTGCCGGGGACTGGCGCTTGTTTCTTTACTTTTTATTTCTGACTTATTAGACTTTTTGTTATTTAATCCTTTTCTCTTTCCAAGTTAAAGCTTTCAGGTGGTGCATGCCCCAAACCAGGAGCAAGAAGCCATCTCTGACCTTCCACCAGGAGATTGAAAAGACAGCCCGTGAGTTTCGCAAGAAAAGCAAGCAGAAACAACAAACAATGGCGAACAGACTCAATGAAGGAGCACACCCCGAGGTTGAACAGGCTCAGCCTGTGCGACCTAACATTCCCATGTCCCAGCTCCTACAACCACCAACCACCATCATCCATAACAGCATGGCCATTCCAGATGTCAACGCCCCCTACAAAATCAGAACAAACCTGCTCAGCATGTTGGAGAGACGCACATTCGGAGGCTTACCATCAGAAGATCCGAACTCACACTTGCAGAATTTTCTGCGAGTGTGTAGCACTGTGAACATAGCCGGAATTACTAAAGAGCAGCTGTACATGAGAGTATTTCCATTCTCACTCAGAGACACAGCATTCGAATGGCTCAACAATCACGAAGCAGGCCATTTCACAGATTGGGATAACTTGGTCAGAGCTTTCTTAAAAGAGTACCATCCGTCAAGCAAGGCTGCGAGTTTGAGGCAGCAGCTCATTGGTTTTTCCCAACGGTATGACGAGTCGATTCGAGATGCTTGGGAACGATTCAAGGGACTACTCAGAAGATGCCCAAATCACAGAATTGATGAGGCCGTGTAGCTTGAACAATTTTATTGCGGCCCGAGCGACGAAGACCAGAACACCTTGGACAAAATGGCCAACGGTGCATTCCTGGACAAGGACTATAATGATGGGGTCGCCATCCTTGAAGCTCTGTCCAAAAGAAAAGCTCAAGTCAGGGGAGTCAAGTCCTCTGGCCTGATCGAAGTTGACAGAGTAACCAAGCTAGAAGCAGAGATTGAAGCATTCAGAAAACAGTTAGGGACTGCTCATGTCAAGACAGCTTCAGTCACAGTCTCAGAGTGTGAAGGCTATGGTGGACCACACAGCACGTCCAGCTGCCCCCTCTTCACCGAATGCGATTCTGAGCAGGCCAACTTCATCCAACAGAAGCAAAACCAGTTTGGAAACACCTACAATCCATCCTGGAGAAATCACCCAAATTTCTCTTGGAGGACACCGAATGAAGAAAGAAACCTGCCACAGCCCCAGTACCAGAGGCAGAACCAGGTGGGACAACAGAGCAACAACACCGACATGATGAGTATGCTGCAGTCCATCCTGGAGAAACAAAATAAAATAAGCGAGGAGATCAGTCAGATTAAGTCTCATAACCGGATCCTCGAAAACCAAATAGCTCAACAAGCCTCGACAACCACCAACCAACAGGGAGCTTTTCCAAAGAAGCCGATAGAAAACCCAAGGAGCGAGCATTGCAAGGCAGTTACCCTTCGCAGTGGGAAGGAACTGAGAGACACAGAGCCAGCACAGCCTGAGGCTGTGCAACCAGCATCTACGTCCAGTTCAGGACCAACAATGCCGACACAGCCTGAGCCTGTAAAAGAGCCTGTCAGCATAAGACGAGAAGGAAAACAGCCTCAGACTGTTCTATCGTATCAACCTCCACTCCCATACCCTAAAGTTTACCTCAGATCCAAATTGGAGAAACAATTCAGAAAATTCAAGGAGATGCTGAGTAAGCTTTACGTTAATGTTCCATTTAGTGATGTGGTCACACAAATGCCGTCATATGCTAAATTCCTCAAGGACATTTTGACAAAGAAAAGAACCATTTACGATCTTGAGACTGTAGCAATGACAGCCCAGGGGAGTGCATTCATATAGGATCAACCGCCCAGAAAATGCTCAGACCCAGGGAGTTTCACTATACCTTGCAACATAGGGGACAAGAAGGTCGAAGGAGCCTTGTGTGACCTTGGCGCCAGCGTCAGCCTGTTGCCACTATCCATGACCGAGAACATGAACCTTGGGGATATCAAACCCACAAGGATGACCATTCAACTAGCTGACAGATCACTTGTCTACCCTGTGGGAGTACTGGAAGACGTACCAGTCAAGGTGGGGAATTTCTACATCCCCGTAGACTTTGTAGTGATGAATATGACGGAGGACGAGAAGACTCCCATCATTTTGGGACGACTCTTTTTAGCCACAGCAGGAGCCATGATTGATTGCACAAATGGCACGCTGACACTGCGCATTGGAGAAGAGACGGTGGAATTCAATGTCCAGAAGGCGCAAAAGAATGAATTTGCAACAGGGCAGTGCTGTATGGTTGACGTTGTACCAGACCCTGTAGACGCGTTTGTCAAGGCATCCCAACTTATGGAAACTCGTGATGATGAGTTACTAGGATGACTAGTCAATGGACTCATTGAAGGTGACGGAGCTGCCCTCCAACAGGTAGCAAAATTTTTGGTAGCAGCAGAAACAGTCCCAGAAAATGAGGCACAGCGTCAGACTGCAGAACCACAGACTGAGCCTGTGGCTGAGACTGTCTTCACACCTGAGCCCGCAAAAGAAGCACCAAAGGTGGAGATGAAACCCGTGCCACCAACTCTCAGGTATATCTATCTGAACCCCGAAACTTCTTCCTTTCCTATCATTGTTGGAGCCGATCTTTCACAAGAAGAAGAAGAGAAGGTACGCACTGTAGTAAGCAAGCACAAAAAGGCAATAGGATACACCATTGACGACCTCACAGGTATAAGTCCTAACCTTTGCATGCATCGAATACTGTTAGAGGAGGATAGTAAACCAATAATAGAGCCACAGAGAAGACTAAACGAAAATATGAAAGACGTGGTGAAAAAGGAAATTCTGAAACTGCTTGATGCAGGAATTATTTATCCCATCTCGGATAGTCCTTGGGTTAGTGCTGTGGATGTAGTACCTAAGAAGGGAGGCTTGACAGTAGTGAAAAATGAAAAAGAAGAACTTATACCCACAAGGACTGTCACGGGATGGAGGATGTGTATTGACTATAGGAGACTGAACAAGGCGACTAGGAAAGATCATTTTCCTCTGCCTTTTATTGACCAGATGTTAGAAAGGCTAGCTAAACACACACACTTTTGCTATCTGGATGGATATTCTGGATTTTTTCAGATTCCTATCCATCTGAGTGACCAAGAGAAAACCACGTTCACTTGTCCATATGGTACATTTGCATATAGACGCATGCCATTCGGCCTGTGTAATGCACCTGCCACTTTCCAACGTTGCATGATGGCCATATTCCATGATTTGATTGAGCATATAATGGAAGTATTCAAGGATGATTTCTCTGTTTATGGCACATCTTTCGATATTTGTTTGGCTAACCTTGAGACAGTGCTAGCACGGTGTGAAGCTGTGAACCTTGTTTTCAACTGGGAAAAGTGCCACTTCATGGTAACAGAAGGTATAGTTCTTGGGCACAAAATCTCAGGACGCGGTATAGAAGTAGACCAAGATAAGATTGAAATTATTGAGAAACTTCCACCTCCTAAATCTGTTAAGGAAATTAGAGCTTTTCTTGGACATGCAGGATTCTACAGGCGCTTTATTAAGGACTTTTCAAAAATTACAAAACCTTTGACAAATCTCCTTAGTAAAGACACTGAGTTTGTATTTGATGAATCTTGTTTAGATGCTTTTTACAGGATCAAGGCCGCACTGACCACAGCCCCAATCATCCAGCCGCCAGACTGGAGCCAACCTTTCGAGAAAATGTGTGACGCTAGTGACCATGCGGTAGGGGCTGTGCTAGGACAAAGGAAGAACAACAAACTCCATGCTATCTACTATGCAAGCCGTACCCTAGACGATGCACAGATCAACTATACCACAACTGAAAAGGAACTCTTGGCAGTAGTTTTTGCCATTGGAAAGTTTAGAGCATACTTGCTGGGTTCTAAGGTCATCGTGCACACAGACCATTCGGCCCTCAAGTATTTGCTCACGAAGAAGGAGACCAAGCCAAGACTCTTGCGGTGGATTCTCCAATTGCAAGAATTTGACCTAGAGATTCGAGACAAGAAGGGCACAAAAAATATGGTAGCCGACCATCTATCCAGACTACCTCCAGAGCACATGCCCAAGGAAAACCTGCCCATCGATGACCATCTGCCAGACGACAGCCTCATAGCCACCATCTACAGCGTCAGCCACAGTGTCACACCGTGGTATGCCGAGATCGTCAATTTCCTAACCTGTGGAGCTCTCCCACCTGACCTGAGCCATTCTCAAAAAAAGAAATTCTTCTCAGACGTGAAGAACTACCTTTGGGACGAGCCCTTACTCTTCAAAAGGTGTGGAGATGGGATGATCAGAAGATGCATCCCCGAAGATGAAGTAGCACGGATCCTACACAGTTGCCACAATGCACAATATGGAGGACATCATGGTGCGACCAGAACGGCATCCAAAGCCCTATAGGCAGGGCTATTTTGGCCCGCCTTATTTAAGGATGCACGAAACTGGGTGATAGCTTGCAAAGAATGCCAACGAACAGGGAATATCTCGAGGAAGCAAGAGATGCCGCAGCAGGTCATACTAGAAGTGGAGCTGTTCGATGTGTGGGGAATCGATTTCATGGGACCATTCCCGAGTTCCTATGGAAATAACTACATTCTGGTGGCAGTCGACTATGTATCAAAATGGGTTGAAGCCGTTGCCTGCCCAACCAATGATGCCAAGGTGGTGACACGGTTCTTGAAGAAACATATCTTCACTCGTTTTGGCACCCCGAGAGCTATAATCAGTGATGGAGGTACCCATTTCTGCAACCGACAGTTCGAAGCCCTCCTGAGGAAGTACGGGATCAGACATAAGGTAGTCACTCCCTATCATCCTCAAACAAGCGGACAAGTTGAGGTGTCAAACTGGGAAATCAAGCGAATTCTGGAAAAAACCGTGGGACCATCACGCAAGGATTGGTCAACCAAGCTTGATGATGCTCTGTGGGCATACCGCACAGCCTACAAAACACCCATTGGCACCTCTCCCTACCGCTTAGTCTTTGGCAAGGCTTGCCACTTGCCTGTGGAGCCTGAACACAAGGCTTACTGGGCCATCAAGGCTCTGAATTTCGACACACAGGCTGTGGGAGAACAGAGGCTGTTGCAGCTCAATGAACTGGAGGAACTAAGGTTGGACGCCTATAAAAATGCCAAGATATACAAGGAAAGAACAAAGAAGTGGCATGACAGCAGGATCCAACCTAGGAAATTCAAGGAAGGTGATCAGGTCCTCCTATAAAACTCAAGACTGAAGCTGTTCCCTGGAAAGCTTCGATCAAGATGGTCTGGACCCTTTACAGTGTCACGCTGTTACCCTCATGGAGCTGTGGAAATTTGCAATGAGCAGACACAACCGTTCAAGGTCAACGGGCACAGACTGAAGCTGTACCATATAGGGACCGATGAGTACCAGGAGACTCAGGTGCTCCGTGACCCACCTCCTGCCTAGCACGGCAAGATGGGGTCCAGCTAAAAGACGCTAAAGAAGCACACACTTGGGTAACACCAAGTGGGGTAATTTTCCAATTCCTTTTGCTTTTCATTTAGTTATTTTGATTGTACTTATGCTTGTTTTATTTTCAGCCAGTCAGGTGCAGAGATTTTATGGAAACAGAAATCATAACCCCCAAAATCTTTGGCGCAAGGGACGTTTTGAAGCTTACACAGACTCATCACAGAGTGAGCCTGTGTCAGGCAACTCGCCCCTACTTGTTTAGCTTGAATTTCAGTTTGGGGTATGTTCCATGTTTTCCATTTTAGATTAGCACCTTTTTTATTTTGTTATTTTTGCGTGTTTTTCTTTTTCTTGCCCTAACCATTCAGATGGAGAAACTGGATTGAAGAAAAAGGAGCCAACGAGTCAAAGATTTGTCAGGAAAGTTAGAGACTGTGTTTTCTATGCTTGTACAGACTCACCACAGAGTGAGCCTGTATCGAACTCCACAATGCATAATTTTACAATCTTACACATATAGGAATCTCTAGGATTTAGGGGAGGTCAGATAGGTAGGAATATGATAGGGGTCTTTACTGAAGATCCACCAGCACGCAAGAGGCCCAGAAGTTGATCCATCTACCTCTCACCCAGTATAGCTTTAGGATGATTAATCCCACCACATAGGATAGAACTCTCAGTTTGGGGTATTTTTGTAGCACGTTTATTTCTTTTACATTTGTGTGTGTTTCTTCGGTTTGCATTTGTTTTAACATTGCACCCATTTTTACAGTTTAGTTTGAAGCAGTGAGGACACTGCAAATTTTTCAGTTTGGGGTATTTTTAGGGTGTAATTTACCCTTTTGTGTATCCCCTACTTTTGATGCATTGGTATACTTTCGGATTTCAAATTAATCCAAGTTTCAGTTCTCATTTTTCATTATAATTCTTACAGTGTGAACCTGTCCCTATATTTATGCACCCTCTGCACTTTTCATTTAATTCTGCTCATACTCTAATCACACAACTTGTCTTATTTCTCTTAGAATAAACAAGATCATACTTAATTAAGCAACTGGCATCACAGGAAATCTGCAAGAAAAGAAGGGTTCTGCTAAGGTATCTTTTCTACTTAGCACAGGCTCAGCCTGTACACCCTAGAACAGACCCTCACTTCCATCAAGGCGAAATTTTATGCAGAATCTTCAAGAAAGGAGAGGATCTAGGCCATCTTTCACATACCCACAGACCTCACTACCCACACCTCTCTCATCAGACCCTTGCAATCCCATTTGAGCCAATGAGGACGGCCCCCAAGTCATTCATTTACCCTGCACAATCCACCTCGACCAATTGCAGCCTAAGCAAGGGCCGTTAGTGTCCAAAGGGCACGAACTTCCTCCTACAGCCTCACCCTGTCAATAAGCCTGTGAGCAAGGATTTGAGCAAATTAAAACTGAGAATTACCCGTGTTCAGCCTGTACAAAATTCAGAATGCAACCAGAAGTATATCCCCCCTCCCCCTGAAAAAAAAAAAAAAAAAAAAGGGGGGGGGGGGGGGGGGGGGAAGAAGGGCAATGGCAACATTTTGTGAATCAAACTCTATCAAAATTTAATGGAGTAGACAGTTGCATCAAAAAAATGGCTGAAGCATGAAGAAAACAGTTGCTGAACAACATGAGACCTCGGAAAAACGAAGTCAACAGCCCCTACACAGCCTCAGGCTGTTCATAAATAAAACAGAAAGAAATCAAGTTCACAGGCCATTGACCTTTGACAAAATCCATCCTCCTTCCTTTGACAACCCTCACCTAGCCTCAGCATAACACAGCCAAGACCTAGTGATCCTAACTTTAAGACTTGTGCACATTAGTGGAGATGGAAGTGACGAGCCTGCATATGAGGTGATGTTTTCAAATCCTAAACTTTAGTAGAACTCTCTCAAAAAGGGAGAAGAATGGATACCAGTTGCAAGGTTATTCCTATGATTTTTATGACCAAAAACTACTGACAAGGATTGTGGCTAGATTTGATGCAGTGTTAAAGAAAAATCAGTGGATGTTTGAATTAAGGCACCACAAGGAAGAAACTTAATGAAAATCTGATGAACTGAAACTGCTCTCTTCCTTTCGAAAATCATTCCTCCTTTTCTTTTCTTTAATTGCTTGAGGACAAGCAAAATCTTCAGTTTGGGGTATTTTGATGCATGTGAAATATGCATAGTTTAAGGCATAATTTTGTACACAAATTGCTCTCAATTCATCATGATTATATGCCTCATATGCAATATTCCATCATATCCCTCCAATTTCCATCCCTTACTGTATGATTAGTGGTTTCAGGTACATTTTGGCCAAATCAATAGGATTTCATTGAAGAATATGAAGATACAGCCTCAGTCACAGCGTGAGACTGTGACAGAGCCTGTGAGCCTGTTCTTGAGGCTGTCGTTCATCAAGGACCCAAAGCAGGAACCAATTAAAGGAAGAATTTGAGAAAGAACTGCTACAGCCTCAGCCACAGCGTGAGTCTGTACACGCTGCAGAAACCCAGAAAATGCAAAAAGAATAAAGAACGCCGCCACTTGCGCCACCTGCTCCACTAACTTAAACAATCATTCTCCTGACATTCCCAGAGCACTTTGAAGGAAAAGGAGCAATGGGCACATGACACCCAGAGGGAATCTCTCTGAAAATGATTATCTTCTGCAAAAAGGGTGTCTTGGAACTCACCTTCCACCAATCGGCGCTGCCCATCCCGCTTGCTCTGACAACACCCGCTGGAAATTCTGCAACTTGCCCAGACAAAGAGGCGCCTTGGAACTCACCACCCACCAATTGCTGCCCATCACGCCCCCTGTCCTGACACACACACGCGCACGTTGGAGAATAATCAGGACAACTTGCCCAGACAAAGGGAGTTTTCCAGCAATTGAGGAAAGGAGAAGACTAGAGGAGGTGCACCCTACAAAAAGGGGAAAGGAGGAAAGCAACGGGGATCGACGTGAGTTGAGGAGAAGACCCGAAATTCAAGGGACCAAGAGGAAACGCGATTCTGCAGCCTTTCTGGGCAGAAATCGTGTTGCCCCTCACTCTCAGTTCACTCGAAAACACCATGACATACCATACCTCCATTGTTTTTGTATTTGCTGTTATGAACTAAACAACCCCTTCTTAGGTTGAAGGGGGAAGCATGTACCCGATTTGTGTTTAATGAATTGCTCACGTTTTAATCCCTTCATCCTTGCTTTAGTTGTTGAGCCCTTTATCCATGTTTAGGTTCTGATCAAACCCATGCATGAACTCAGGTGGCTAGGAGAAGTACCGAAGGAAGAAACCACAGCTCACTGGAAAAACAACAACCAAACCTTAGTTCTTAGCTCGTGACAGAGTTAGAGACTAATTGAGGAATTAGCCTCAATACCAAATCTTCATCCCCCTTAAGTTTGACCTATGCGAGAGCACCAGGAAGATGAGAACCTTGGGAGGCGCCTGTGAGCGAAAGCAATTGGGCGCAGTATAGGTTGAGAGCCCTTGCAAGATCCTACCATTATAACTGACTAATTTGTTGTCGACAGCTTTAGGTTGTGTCCTCTACAGCCTCACGCTGTGATAGTGTAGTCAAGAGATAACACAACTCCTAGTTTGATTCTTGATTGATTATTGGGTAGCATACTTTCATTTTAGTAGCAATCTAGTGAAGGACCGAAAGGAGAAGCCAAGAGTGCTAGACCTACAATAGTCAACCTTCACTCCTTAAGCATTCGAAAGAAGGTAAGGAGAGACTGTGGGAATCCGCACCAACATTGAACTTCATCTCTAAGTGGACGTCTGCTCTAGTGAGAGGGGGTAGAAGGACGCTTAGAGAACTATTAATAAGATCGAAAGCCGTTGATAGTACCTTAGTTTGGGAGCCCCGTCAAGACATCTCATTAGCCACAGCCTCATCACAGTGTCAGTCTGTGACTGAGGCTGTAGAGCAGTCTATAAGCATAATTCGGGACATGTGGATCCCCGATGCCTAAGAATTCACCATTCTTGACCTTTTCCTCGTCTAAATTGTTGTTACATTTATTTTACTGCTTATTTTGCTTCTTAATTATTATTCACCAAAATCCATCCCAGTTAAATTGTTTTCAAGTCTAGTTGTCCGAAATTTAAGGAAAACAGATTCAACCCAGTCCCTGTGGATACGACCTTGATACGTACTACAACAACCCTGTGCACTTGCAGGAAACCACGACCGCATCACATAATGACAAAATCCATAAAACATCGATGTTTTGTATCGGAACATCGATGTTCAGTAAGTATTGATACTTTCATATTTTTTCAAACATCGATGTTCCGAAACACCACATCGATGTTCCAGATTTTCAGTTCTTCAGAGTATCAACTCGAGGGCATACAACATCGATGTTCCACATATCAAAAAGGGGGAAATTGTTGAAAATAATGTTTTGCTAATATCTTTTTATCCTATTCAGGTTTTGATAATGACAAATCAACCTTGTATTAGGATGATCATTATTATGAAGCAAAAGAAATAATCAAGAGCAAAGATCTTATGTGATCAAGAGATTCAAGAATGGAAGAGACAAGATCAAGCAAGAAGAACAAGAAGATTTAGGAACTCAATTTTGTACAAGGTTAAACATTCAATGTCTCTAAGTTATTGGCTCAAACAAAATCACTTTTACTCATGCATCAATTAGAATTCATTTCAATCATAATAATGTCTTCCGAGCCTTGAACATCGATGTCCAAATTTTGAACATCGATGTCCTGCCTTGAAACAATTTTTTTTTTTCAAAGTAGGCAGTAGTATATGAACATCGATGTCCAGATCTTAAACATCGATGTCCCACTGAATTGGCTTTCTAAATTGTTTTGGGAGTGTCCAAAACATCGATGTCCAATGAATGAACATCGATGTTATTTTGTCTCGGGTCTTGGACAATGTCTTAGGCAACATCGATGTCCTTTTGGCCAACATCGATGTTCTAGTGACCGTTAGCCCAATAATTCATATTCGCTGGCCAGGACATCGATGTCCACTTTTGCAACATCGATGTCCTTGTGACCGTTGGACCAAAAATGCATATTTAAAGATCAGAACATCGATGTCCTAGGTTTGAACATCGATGTTCAGCCGTCATCATGAGCAGACACACTTTTCATCCTCTCATGTTACTTTGTTTAAAGATGTTTTGGATTGATGTTCCAACGGTCATACATATTTTTAACCTTATAAAAAGAGCATTTAGGTCTCTGTTTAGGATTGATCAACTCTCTACAATTTCAAGCATTCATTGTTATACACACATATCATTTTTATGAGCCAATATCTTTGAGAATTGAGAGTTGCCTTATAGAGCTTACTTTGTATACTCATACCTACTCTTGAAGAGAGTTTTTGTTTTGAGTGACTCAATTGTAATCATACACCTTGAGGGACGATTGTTCCCTTGTAGAAGATTCATAGGAAGAGGATTTTCTTTCTATGTGAAAAGACTTGAAGTGAGGTATCTTCAAGCAGAAAATTAGAGGTTCGTGTGATTCGAACTCTAGGTTTGTAAACGGTTTGTTAAGCACCCGGAAGCTTAACGTGGATAGTGAAATCTTCAAGAGAGTCTATTGAAGGACTGGATTAGCCACACAGGTTGTGTGTGTGTGAACCAATATAAAATCGGTTTGTCTCTCCCTCTTTTAATTCCGCAATTATTATTTCTTTAATCTTTTGATTTGTTCTTAATCGCTAATTCACCCCCTCTTAGCTTGTTTAGGCTTACAATAATGACAAAAAATTGCATATATACGTATGCTTTTTTGCCCTTGATAATCGACATTAATTTATTAAAGAAGATCAGAGTACATCGCAGCAGCCTTAGTCAATAAGAACATGACTAACTGCAGAATACAAAGCTCTATCAAATACAGTAAGAATAAACCTGATGTTTTTTTTTTTGGTATAAAGAATAAACCTGATGATGTACGCAACTCATCCACTGTTTACTTAACAGAAACTCCTATTAGGGTTTTTTTTTTTTTAAACCACACCAGGATCTTGAGAAGAGATATGATGCTCCACCACCATCATGTCTCGTTAATTATTTAGTCATTTACCCACAGTATCCATGATTGATGTATGTGTAATTTAAGCATATTTTAGTTTTAACATTTATACTGTGAGTTTTCTCTCTACGAGTAGAAGGCGTAAAAGCAGCAAAGGAGTATCCATTAGCATTCTAAGGCTCTTTGTGATAATTAAGAATTAGCATGGCCAATTTTATTTAGCATTCTAAGGCTCGTGGGTTTATTTTATCAAAAAAAAAAGTTTCGTGGATTTATTAATGTCTGGCACACACTAACATAACAAAAAAAAAAACTAAATTTAATATAACACTTAGAAATTCTTTTACTTGCATGTCTCAGGTCTATCGTCTTAAAAAACAAGATCCTAAATAACATTTAGAAATCCCATGATTCAGGTCTCATTCCTTTTAATTTGTGATCATAAAAAAGAGGGAGATTGTTGACCAAAAACTGAGTTAATCACTTCTTAATGCTAAATTGTGATTTAACCATGATTAATCATGGTGAATATTTGATTTTGATGACTAAGAAATTACAAGTGTGCTTTGAGATTTCCTTGTGTTGATTTTAGCTTACAGGATAAATTATAGTTTTTGCTTAAACTATATCTCTGAAACATGCCAGTTGGTTTTGTTGCAACTATATCTGTGAGCTGTCACTTTCAATCTTTTGTGCAAGTTCTGTGTGGTCCTCCACGCAATGAAAACCCATTTCCAATGGTTTGAATTGGTAAACAAGTAAGAGGAAAGACATTATCGAAGTGCAGAAGACTTTACCACCTAATTCCTACTCAACTCAAGAAAGTGGTCCAAACTTTCCAGATTTGGTAATACTTTGCAACCAAGGAGTTGATAATGGCGCAACGGTACCAAACCGAGTTGATTCTGTACTTCATTCCTGAATTCTTTGAACTTTTCAAAGGATTCTGACTTGTATTTTATTAGATACACATAGCCATATCTACTGAAATCATCAGTAAATGTAATGAAGTATTGAAAACCACCTCTAGCTTGTGTCGACATAGATCCGCATACATCACTATGTATAAGACCTAACAAGTCCGAAGCCCTTTTACCTTTACCAGCAAAAGGAGTCTTCGTCATCTTGCCTAACAAACATGACTCACATGTCTCAAATGATTCAAAATCAAATGAGTCTAAAAGTCCATCTTTATGGAGTTTAGAAATACGAGTCTCGTTTATATGCCCAATCGACAATGCCTAAGATAGGTTTCATTAGAATCGTTCATTCTAACCTTCTTTGTATTAACGTTATAGAATGCGGTTTCTAGGTTAAGAACATACAAACCATTGCTTAAATGCGCACCACCATAACAAACATCATTGAAATAAATAGAACAACAATTGTTCTTTATTACAAATGAAAAGCCTTTCTTGTCAAGACAAGACACAGAAATCAAATTCCTACTTATGGTTGGTACATAATAACAATCGTCTAGTTCTAAAACCAAACCACTCGGTAAGGTAAGATAGTAAGTTCCTACGGCTAATGCAGCAACTCTTGCTCCATTTCCCACACGCAGGTCTATCTTACCCTTTGCCAATCTCCTACTCTTTCTCAGATCCTTTACATTTACACAAACGTGAGAACCACATCCTGTATCTAATACCTATGATGCTGAGATAGGGATATTAGCTTCTATAACGAAAATACCTGAAGCGGAAGTGTACTTTGACCAGCTTGTTATTTTTGGTTTTGCTTGCATTTTTCTTTTGGTAATACGATTCCAAACTTGTTTTTGAAAGGGAGAGTTTCTTACTTTTTAATTTTTTTTATCCTTTCTTTATTCCTTTGTTGATTGACGTCAAAAAGGAGAAGAACATAGTATTTATGACAATATTTTGAAAAAATCTATTTGATGTATTATATAAAAGTAATATTTTATTTGATGAGGTTTTGACAGAATCAAAAAAGGGCAGAATATTAATCCTTATATTTTTCTATGGGCATAATTATTATCTTTGATAAGTCAAAATATTTTTGGACTATCTAATATATATATGTTGGGTTTCCTTTATGTTAGATTTTAAGATAAAAAAGAAGCTAAAGGCCCAACGGTTTGTTTTGGATATATTATGTGTTCAAGCCCAAAGTTTTTGACATATATATCTCACTTACAAAATCTTTTCAAAATCCATATTAGAAACCACAAGCAATTTTGGTATGGGTTCTTTTAGGTGCTCGTGTCATGTGTACAAGATGACTTTCCTTTGATACTCACATGTACAATGGCTCTTTTAATGAAGCCACACATAACGGTTATTTTTTTGTACAATGGCTCTTTTAATGAAGCATCACATAATGGCAAGTTTTTTAATAAAAAAAAAAGCTACTCACTTGCACACGCAAAAGAGGGGCTTTGTATTGCTACTATTTATCTTCTTCTCGACAACACCACTATCCTTGCACAAAAGTCCAAATCAGAAATCAAGACAAAGAAGGAGTCTCCTTATAGCTGTCAATTATTTGCAAGATAGAGAACAATATGGATGAATGTATTTGTGGCTACATTCATCTATCAAGAAAAGTTAAGAGAGTTGTCCTTTAAGTTAGTGGGTTTTCTAATCCTCCAATCAAAGGGCTTCAAGAATCTTCAAATGGAGATTTTATGGACGTTTTTTTGGACTATTATCACAAGAAAACAAAAAAGGTTGATAGAAGTCACAAAATCGAATTGGTGCTTTTTGGTTCAAAGCACAAAAGTTCCAGGAGTAAAATTTAGGTAACTGCCTCGTAAACAAAGTTTCTAGCAGCAAGCCTATCTTAAATTATCTTTTGTCATAAAGCATCTACTGATTATTGGGGCATATAAATAGACTTTCTTCCCTCATTTGACATCAAGTGAGAGCAAGAGATACAAGTTTGAGAAACCATCTTATTGAACTTGCTTTATGCATATAAAATCTTTGAGAATTCTTTGTGCTTTATTTGTAATTAAGAGTGAGTCACTCTTTGTATTGGATTGTGTTAGGTTTAAAGCTTGAGTTTTTGAAAAAACTCTTATATAGGTTGGACAGGAAACCATATAATAGATGTACAAACCATATAATAGATGTACCCATAAGGTTTAAGGGAACCACTCAAAATTGGTGTGTTTGTGGTTGTGTGTGTTTGTTCTCATCTCTTACCTTCAAACTTCCTTTTGTTCTTAAAAACCTAAGAATTTGTGTAACAGGCTTTTACACGGGTTTTATTTTAAAAGCAACAAATATTTTGTTGTTATTTTTTTCTTGCTATAGGTTTTGATTCTGTTGTTTTTCTTACTACTACAGGGATTGTCTGGACTACGTTGAAGATAGAGTTATGAGGATATTGCACAATAGCTTTTCTTAGTCATGTTTCTTCTCTCTTTTTTTTTTTTGTATTTAAACAGTTATGTTTCCTTCTATTTATTTTAAGTAGCCTATAAACACGTATGAATATGTGGTGCCAAAGGAATCCGCATGATTTTTTTATTTTACTGGAATTATCGAATAAAAATGGACGTGTTGCTTACAATCAATGTTCATTTATCTGTGTTTCTAAAAAAAAAAAATGTTCATTTATCTCTTATTTGTGATGTATTATATTCCAAGTGCAGTGGTATGAGAATATAGAAAACATATAAAATTAAAACCATTTTTCGTATTATTGGTTTAGAGAGAAAGAAAATGGTTCTTATTTTTTTTATTATGGACAGAAGGCTCACCCTTCTCCAAAAAGGGTATTTATTTGTTTTAGTAACAGACAAATCCATCGCTAATAAAATATTTTAGTCAGTTATTATTGTTTCTTTTAAGGGGCACATGATGGTCCTTCACAATTAAATATTAACGGGAGAGTTACTTCCATTGATTAATATATTGGGCTTTGCCCATCCTTATCCAAAAAAAAAATTAACGGGAGAGAATAAAATCCATCCATATTATTTTTAGCGAAGAAGACTTTTACGACGGGTGGCCACCGACATCAATTCCCTCTTAAAAACTCTTTAAAGACAAAAGTTCTTTTTTTTTTTTTTGGTAGAAAATGGAGGGCAGAAGCCCAAAAAGTTCTTATTTTTAGTCACCGTTTCTTCTCTAACAAATAAATGATTTTCTAGTAGTGGTTGATGCTTCAATACTGTTAAGTACTCACCCAAACAAGGCGGAACCCACTGTCTGTAATCTATACAGTGTTAGCTGGAAGTGAAGCCTAGGACGGGCAGCCGTAGAAGTGTAGAACCACGACAGGCGATCTGTCCTAACGACTGCACCAACACCAACCCCAAAACAAACTAAGGATGGAAGCATTGCTACATCAATGTTAAATAATTAGTACTCACCCAGACAAGGCTAAAGATAAAGATATTCATAAGTCACTAGGATAGCTAACAATAGACTGTCCTGTTTTTGTATTATACTTCCTTATTGTATATCTTAGCCTTGTATTATGTCTATCTTGTGATAACATAAACGCATCAGGGCTACATCTTGAGTGGCATCTTGAGTACTTTTGTTCATAGTAGAAGAGCTATAATGACCAAAATGGCGTGTGTTTCTTTGTTGAATTAAAAAGCACAAGATATGGATAGCTCTGTGCAAGTTTCAAGTCCTAGAGAAATAAACACAAAACTAGTCTAAGGGCCTTAAAGCTTTTGGTTGTCAATTCTGTTTTGAGTGTCACTAATATCAAAATTATGTCCCTGCTACTCTCGACTTCTCTAATTTTTTGGTGTGGCAGAGTCTGCTCTACACTGTTTTCCAATCATATCAGGTCACCTGTCATGTAGATGTGCAGCCATTGGCCTACATTCCTTCCACTACTTTTGATACCCTCCTGAACCCACTCTTAATTATCCTTAATGGAATCAAAATGATAGTACAATTTTCTCCTGGATATTTGCCACTACAAGCCTTGATATACTTAAACATATTGTTCGTCCTAGTCTTACTCAAACTCCGAGAGATATAAAGTTAGCAGTCGAGGCTTTGTTTCACGATCATGCCCATGCTAGGTACATGGAATATCGGTCCACATTTGTTCAATCTAAAAAGAGGTCTAGCTCTATCTCTGACTATCTTCAGTCTATTCGTAGTATTGTTGATAGTCTTGATTCCATAGGACGCGGTTTGAATGAAGATGATGTTATTTTGCATATTTTGGATGGTTCACCGAATGAGTATTCTGATTCTGTCGCCATGATGACTTCTAGGAACCCACTCCCGTCGTACTTTGAACTGTTCTGCCTTGCTTGCTCACGAATCCCGTTTACAGAAAACCAAATTTTTTTATACTTCGGTTGATTCTTCTCAAGGACTGTTCACTTCTTCTCGCGGGTGTGGGCGTGGTTTTCCTAAAAATCGTGGTGGTCATGGATGTGGTCTCTAGCCATGGCCCCTTTATAATACTCGACCTCCATATCAGCAGTATTCCACCCCTCGTCCTTCTTTGCGCAATCCATCCCGAATTATATTATGAGTTGTTTTCAATTACCGGACTGCACTTGTTTACTTTGAAACTTTGGTTTGGAAATTTTGGTAGGGGCTTGGGATGGTAAGCATCGCATTCATTGTTTAGCATAGGAGAAGCTTTGTTGCTCGAAAGCAACGGGTGGTGTGAACTTTTGAATTTTTAAAGCCACTAAGCTAGCTTTCCTTACTAAACAAGCTGTCCGCCTGCTCCTAGATGATAGTATCTCCTGGCCAGAATTATCAAAGCACGTTACTATCCGAATTCCTCTTTTGGGACACTCCAGTTTGGTTTCAGCCTAGCTACACATGGAGGAGTACTGTTTAGGCATGATTTATTGTGGAGAAGGGTATGATGTTCTCAATAGGCAATGGGCATAAGGATCACATTTGGGGTGATAATTGGCTTCCAAGAGAGGGCATATTTCAGGTGGAATCGCCAAGGTCTATTTTGGATGAAAATGCAACTGTCCACTACCTTCTAGACAGTGCCTTAGGCGACTGGAATTGTGCTTTGGTAGACCAACTCTTTAATTCCGAGGAGGTTGCATTAATTAATTGGGGAACATGAGAATTGCTTGAGCTGGTACTACTCTCATATTGGCTCCTATACGGTAAAGTGGGGGTATCATGTTGCACTTTAGTCTCGTTATCCTCAAATATCTGCTTGGTGAAATGGTATTGATGGCGTTTGGCGGACCTGTTGGCATCATTTATGGAAGCTAAACATACCTCCTAAAATCAGGTCCTTTGGAAGCTATGCTCTAATATTCTTCTTGTCTAGAATCTAGTTGCTCGATATGTGCCAATTACGGAGACCTGTCCCAGGTGCACCCACGCTATGGAGAATGCTATACATTTATTTTATCACTGTCCATGGGCTGTTCAGCTTTGGCAGGCAAGCTCTCTTCACAGTGCTACCTCAGGTCCATATGTTGATAACTGCAGGGACTGGCTCCATCAAATTGCTACCTCTTCGGGATGGTCGAGTGAGCTATTTTACAACTATCTTCTTCATTTTCTATTCTCAATTTTTGCTACATTTCTCGTTCATGTAATATGGTGGCTGATGCCATCAATAGGAAAGGCTACTAGTTTAAACTCGACTTTGCCATGGATTAAGTCCTTATGTTACCAGCTGATCTTTCAGGCAAGGTTTTGGACGATATGCGCTCTTTAGCAAGATTTTAAATACAATGAAATCGTTTTCACTCAAAAAGAAAGAAAACTTTCATGTTGAAGTAGACGAGCACATTTGAAAACAAATCAACAATTATAAGCCCTAATTGAGAGACTAGAATTGACATAGTCCCATCAACACTGTAAATTAGATTTAAACCTTAATCAATATTACAGCTTCAGTATCAGGAAGGACCCAAATTTCTTCATATCCTAATGCAAGCCAAACTTGCCGGTTCAGCCGTGAACATTTTCAGCACCAATCACCAACTCCAAAATCCTGTCATATTATAGTAATATTTTGACCCTGGTATATATATGCTACTCCATGATCAGAAAGAAGGTTAACCCATTGAAAAAAAAAAAAGAAACAAAAAGGAAGAAGGTTAACCTTGAATTTGTTTTCTTTAATATAAGAAGATGAGTCAAGCCACCACTCTCTGCTGGGATTGATATTGCATGCACCATGGCCTAAAGTCCTTATGATACCCACCCTAATCAATATAGAGTTTTGAATTGTCATGACCAACAACCTTATTATGCTTTAGACTATGAGAATTTGAGGGAAAAAGAATCATCAACAAGGCATGAATTATGTTATTTCTACAAACCCACAACTTAACTTTGCTTCCTATAAGATGTGTTTTGAAATGCTTGTGCAGAGGCAGAGATAGTGAAATATTCTATCAAGCACGAGAAAATATTTTGTCTTAAATGCTTTTTTTATGCCAATTAAATTTCATTTGTTATCAAATCTGATGCTGTAATTACTTTCCCATATGCCGGGTTTAATGGAATTTTGGTCCTCATAATCACCTTATTTTTTAAAAGTGGTCATTGTACTATTTTTTTGAATTTTAGTTCTAGTACTACCCGATTTTCATTAGGTATACTTCTAAATATGTGTCATCATTCAATTATTTTAATTTAAATCTCATATGAAACCAATCAAATGATTGCTTGCTTTTAAGTGTATTAAATTTAATGAAAAAAAGATAGTATAAGAATCAAAATCTATAAAAAAATAGTACAAAAATCATATTTTAAAAAAAGGCGAGTACAAGGAACCCCTTCCCAATTTAACAAAAAAATCAGTTGTAATAATGAATAGAATTCACAAAGATGGTCCAGTCTCGGCCCCATTTGTTGTACTCCGCTTGGGTTTTTTTAATGGGAGGTTCCCAGTTCAGGGCTAGGGCAAACTACCGGCTCCATGAGTTGTACTCCGCTTGGGCTTTTTTAAGGGGAGGTTCCCCAGTCCAGGGTCAAGAAAAACCACCAGGCTCGGCTTACAGTGGTATTTACTGATTATCTACCAGGAGAGAAGGTCAGTGGGGTTCAAATTCTCAACCTTATGGGAATGCTAACTGAACCGCAACCAACTATGCCAACCCTCAATCGCACACCCCGCTTGGGATTGCGTTAAGCGACACTAATGCACAAAAACATTGTATTTTAAGTTTCATTTTGAGATATAAATTCTTTTTTAAAAAATTAAAAAAAAAAGTTTCTACTCCATAGTGCATCCACCTAATAGCTATATATTTCTAATTTAATAGTAAAGAACGATATAAAAATTAATTCCCTTAATATAAAAGATGAAACACATCCATGCCAGGCCTGACTTATAGTTGAAACTAAGTTCCAAGTTCTTTTTTTACACTAGAAGAGTATGCCATCAACATAGGATTAATCTCTTTGGGGTTCTTGATTGACACCTATTAAAGTAAGCATCTTAGCAACTGTGCATACTCCAAAATATCAAAATATATGTTCTTTTGCAATCATATTATATTTTTCTTTCAAGTTTAGTACTTTTTGGCTTGATGGTTCAATTTTTAATTTTTTACGTTTATATTTATACTACATTTTTTTTGCTGCACAAATAAATTGTACCTTAAAAATATACATTACTAATATTATGGTTTTGCGTAGTATTATAACCATTGACCCAAGGCTAGAAATTAATTTCTCTTTTTCTGAGTAAATCATGGGAAAATGATGTAGACATTTTAAAAACAAATAATTGCAGTGTAAAAATTGAACCAATTGGCCTATTAGCTCAGTTGGTTAGAGCGTCGTGCTAATAACGCGAAGGTCGCAGGTTCGAGACCTGCATGGGCCAATTTAATATAATTTTTTTCATTTTGTTTCATTGGTTTCCCATGGATCAAAATATTTTTAAGGCCACATTTGTTGGGTTTGTTTTTTGGGTTTTGGCCTGACGATTTCCTCTGCTTCTATACGTAAAAATTTCAGAGAAACACATACCAAAAGCAACATGGACAATGTTCTGATTTGAATTGGTTTATACCAATGAGAAACCAACAAAAACTAGTATTAAAAACTATGCCATTATATTGTTGGTTCGAAACCAAAGCCGACATGCATTAGTGATCAAAAGATATGTCTGCATAAAACTCAAGAAATTAGCATCCCATCTCTCTGTAGAAACTCTGAGACCCTTAGCCTCGATTAGCCTATATGGCCTCGCCGCCTCTGGCCGGCTCTGGCTACGGCCAGCCGGCCACCCCCAATCCCTGTCTTTCTCACGCTTCCGACTCTCCCAACTCTTACCCACCGGACGTTGCTATGAATATCGCTGTACCTTCTCCGGCGATGACGTCTTCATTCAAAGAGAAGCTGGTCGCTGGCAAGTCTGCCTCTACAACCATCGCAGACGACTTCGTTGAACAAGATGATGATATCGTTGCATATCAGACGCCGAAAGGCCCAGTTGTCAAGCTCTCGGATAGATATCGATCCATGCTTCATAAGCGATGGGCGAACACCCTTATTGTCAAGCTTTGGGGGCGTACCATTGGTTTTAAATCACTTTGCAGCAAGCTCCCACATCTCTGGAGTTTAAAGGAGGGCGTGCGGGTCGTTGATCTTGAAAAAAACTTTTACTTTGTGCGATTCAACAATCGCCAAGACTATATGCATGCCCTCACCGATGGTCCTTGGATTGTCTTTGGACACTGCCTTACAGTAGAACCATGGATCCCCCAATTCAACCCAGCTACTCAAAAAATCAAGTCTGTTGTGGCGTGGGTGCAAATTCCTGAGCTCTCGTGCGAGTATTATGATCGGCGCCTACTGCACACTGTCTGCAACATGATCGGGCGACTAGTTCGTATTGATTATAACACTGAGGAAGCAATCCGTGGTCGTTATGCCCGGGTGGCCTTGGAATTAGACTTGGAAAAACCATTGCAATCACAAGTCTTTGTTGATAGTAAGTGGTTTCATATTTCTTATGAGAATATCCCTCAGATATGCTTTTCTTGTGGCCATGCAGGACACCTTATGGCGAATTGCCCAGTTGAAGGCTCTATCCCTGTGGTGGATGTGGCGGTCGATGAAGCCCTGAATCAGGCCCCGGCAGTAGCTCCGACAACGGCTAGTACCTCCATGGCTCAGCAACCCCGTGGGGAGTGGATGGTGGCGGCCCCTCGCCAACGCCGGCCACCACGTAACGGTATAATGCAGCAAAGGAAAGAGGGTGCTCCTGGAAAGGAAAGTGCACCACCCAAGGGATTTAATGAAGGCTCAAGATCCGGGTCAAGATTTGATATACTCACAGATTATATGCCTGTTAATAGACCTTTTCCACTAATCAAGGAGCCGTTACAGCCTCCGAGTTTGGTAACTTCGAAAGAGAAGATTGTTAATGGAGTTATTAGTGGGATCGCGTCATCATTGGGCGATCAGGGTATTACTGCACCATTAATTCCTACAATTTCTCCTCTTTCTTTGCTTTCTAACTCTAAGTCAACCTCTGATCAGGCTATTAATGCACCATTAATTCCTAATATTTCTCCGCTTTCTTTGCCTAAGTCATCCTCTGATCAGGGTATTAATGCACCATTAATTCCTAAAATTTCTCCTCTTTCTTTGCCTTCTAATTCTAAGTCTAAGTCAACCTCTACTCCTACCACGACATCAACTCCAAATCCCCACCTGCAATCATTGCCTTTATCCTCTCAGTTAATCTCGGCCACAAACCTTGCTTCTCACCAAGTCACTACCTCCAAATCTGACACGGTACCAATGGATTTAGAAAATGCAAAACTCTCAACCATACCCAAAAATACACAGCCCAAGACATTACCCGTTTCTACACAGCCCAAAAATAAAAAAACAACCTTTTAAACATTGTTATTACACCATTGTCCAACCCTGTCCCAAACCCAAAGCCCATGCATGACCCTAACACGTCATTAAAAGCCAAATCTACCAGAGTTCAAAGAAAGCTAAAATCCATGCCTTATAACCGTGATCATACCCAAACTGGGGTCATGTCTCCTCACACAACACCTAGTACTCTTGAGCAGTCCTTCACCCATTTACTTGAAAAAGTTTCCCTTAATCCCTCTATGTCCAACAGTATGACCACTGCCTTCGATGCTCAAGGTTGGGGTCATAATGTGCTAATGGACAAGGTGTAGACTCTTCCTCCTTTTAAGTCCAGTGCTAGTGATATTCATGCAAGACTAGATGCATCGTCTACGCTCTCAAAGCAAGACAAGGATAAGAAGGATATTGGTGATGACCAAAGCACGGCAAGCCGGGCACCCTCGACTTTTCTTACTGCTCTGACAACTGACACTAATGACACTTTGGTGTCAAGTCCATGATTATTCGAAGTTCCAGTATCCTTTTCCCCTCTAGTATTTATTTATGGATTTAAATAATATTATTATTTGGAATTGCCAAAGTGCAGGTAGTGCCAAGTTTCGTAGGGCAATGAAGGAGATTGCCAATTCTCAGAATCCCCAAGTCCTTGTGCTCTTGGAAACGTGGGTTGTCTTTGCAAGGGTGGCCCCTTTTTTATAGTCTCTTCACTTTGATGGTTGTGCCTTTGTTGATCCCATCGGTTTCTCCGGGGGTATTTGGGGTATGTGGAAGCAGAATTCTGTCCAAGTTGACGTTATTGAAAGTGACAGGTAGTTTATACATATGTCCATCTAAACACCATCATCTCCAGCATGGCTCTTCACGGCAGTCTATGCCAGCCCAAGAGCAGCACCAAGGGATTCTTTATGGCGTGACTTGAGGCGCATTGCAGCCACTATAACCCGTCCCTGGTTACTAGCGGGCGACTTTAATGTTATTACAGATCCCTCGGAGCGTTAGGGAGTCCCTTTATCACGCTCTCCAGTTAGTACAAAGTTTGTGAAATTTATTGATTATTGTAACCTTATAGATCTTGGTTTTTCAGGTTCCATTTTTACATGGGAACGAGGGGATGCGCGTAAACGTTTGGACCGGGCTTTATCTAATGCAGCATGGCATACCACATTTCCGGAGGCCTCGATCACTCACTTACCCCGGACCAAATCGGACCACTCCCCCCTAGTCCTCAGACTCGATAAAGCTCCCCTACAAGGTCGACCAAGACCGTTTCGCTACCAGGTTGCTTGGACCACGCATAAAGATTTTCGGGAGCTTGTTGCCAGTAGTTGGCAACCTGACTGACCTCTCACTACTGCCACAACACACCTTGCCACTATTCTTTCCAAGTGGAATCGTACTTCCTTTGGCAACATCTTCCGCAAGAAGGCCAAACTTCTTAGGCGTATTGCGGGTGTCCAGCGAGCTAGGGATCAAGGTCGGTGTAACCTTTCCCTTGCAGAACTAGAAGCAAGCCTTAAGGAGGAATATGATACTGTCTTACTACAGGAGGAATTGCTCTGGTTTCAGAAATCCAGGAGTAGATGGAACCAGTGTGGAGACCGAAACACTTCTTACTTTCATACATCTACCATTATCCGGCGCCAGAGGAACCGTATCCGTGGCTTGAAAATTGGGAATGACTGGTGCTTTGGTCCCCCTATACTCTGTGAAGCTTCTGTCTCCTATTTCAGTGACCTGTTTGCTTTGGAGATGCCATCGGTACCAGTGTATGGCAGGCGGGGTAGATTCCCGATCATACCCCAAACTGCACTGGATTCTCTTGCCACCCCTGCTCTGGAGAAAGAAGTCCTCCAGGCACTGCGGGATATGAGGCCTTACAAAGCTCCTGGAGTTGATGGTTTCCCAGCTGGTTTCTTCCAACAACACTGGCCAATTGTGAAAGATAGTTTGTGTGGCTTCGTCAATAACGCCCTCACCAATGGCTACTTTGACCCGACCATCAATAGAACGTTGTTGGTGCTCATTCCTAAGATATCGTCCCCTGAACTTTTTTCTTAATTCCGTCCTATTAGTTTATGCAATGTTACTTATAAGCTTTTGTCGAAAGTCTTAGTCAATCGCCTTAAACCTTTGATGAACTCACTTGTGCTTCCCTTTCAGTCTTCTTTTGTTCCAAGTAGACAGATTATGGACAATGTCATTGTTGTCCAGGAGATCATCCATTCCATGCACATCAAGAAAAGCGGACGGAAATACATGGCTTTTAAGATCGATCTTGAGAAAGCATATGATCGGAATCATTGGGATTTCGTCCAAGATACTTTACAAGACCTTGGTCTTCCATCCAGCCTTATTAATCTTATTCTTTTTTGTATCTCATCTAGCTCTATGCAGGTTCTCTGGAACGGGGAAATGACACGAGTTTTCAAGCCTTATCGAGGCCTACGACAGGGGGACCCTCTCTTCCCTTACATTTTTGTTCTCTGTTTAGAGAGACTATCACAATCTATCAATGCTAGTGTTTGCATGAATGTTTGGAAACCCTTCCAGCCTAAGAGGAGTAGCCCGCCCATCTCTCATATGTTCTTTGCTGATGACTTGGTTCTTTTTGCAGAAGCTTCAGTGGAGCAAGCACGAGTAGTTACACAATGTTTGGAGGATTTCTGTCTGAGCTCGGGGCAACGAATCAGTCGACCCAAATCCCATATCTACTGCTCCAAGAATGTGTCTACAAGTCTAGCTCAGGCCATCAGCAATACTTATGGCTTCCCTTTGACAACAAACCTTGGGAAATATTTGGGCATCCCACTTATCCATGGCAGAACAAGCACTGCTCTTTTTAGTGATATTACTAATAAACTTGAGGAGAAACTTCAAAGTTGGCAGATTAATTCTCTTTCTTTTGCTGGCCGTCTGACTTTAACTCAATCTGTTTTGCAGGCTATTCCAACTTATTCCATGCAGATGCTTGCTCTCCCAGCTTCCATCTGTGATGAGGCGGACAAGAAATCCCGCCAGTTCTTATGGGGTTCCACAAAGGATAATAGAAAGCCATCGCTAGTTAGCTGGCAGCTAGTCTGTGAACCCAAAGACAAGGGTGGCTTGGGCCTCCGTAACATGCGGCAAGCGAATGAAGCCTATTTGATCAAGCTGGCCTGGAAATTTCTTACCTGTCCAGATCTTCTCTGGGTGAAGCTGCTGAAATCCAAGTATGGTGCTGGCAATGACTTCCTCCCCAAGATGGTCTCTAGGCAACGAGGCTCCCATGTTTGGAGGGGTATATGCAAAGCCTGGCCCACTCTCCAGAAGGGCACCTCTTGGCTTGTGGGAAATGGAACCAACGCTAGGTTCTGGACTGATAACTGGCTGGGGGGAGGGGGTGATCTCAAATCCCAAGCTATCATTCATGTTCCTGATGATCACTTGCACCGCTCAGTGGCTTCCTATGTCACCCCTGAAGGAGGCTGGGATATTTCTAGTCTGCAGGAATACCTCCCCTCGATAGTCTTGGGTGTTCTAGCTCTATCTCCGATCCCGGCTCATGATGGGGAGGAGGATGTTGCGATCTGGGACCATACTAGTTCAGGGGAGTGCACTGTTCGGACGGCCTATCAGCTCATTCGAGGATCCCTGGAACCTTCCCACTCAGAACCTTGGAGATCATTATGGCGGTGGAAGGGCTTGCCGCGCATTAGGACCTTCTTATGGCAGCTTGCACATGATGCCCTTTTGACCAATGCTACTAGAGTCTACCGACATATGTCTACGGATGCCACTTGCCCGCAATGCCTCCATGGCCCGGAGACAGGATTACATGCCATTCGGGACTGTGAGTTTGCCCGGTCCATTTGGAAATATCTTTTGAGATCTAATGCTTGGCAATCCTTTTTTGCAGATGGGACGACAGAGTCTTGGATTGCTTCGGCACTCAAGCAACCTATGGAGTGCATTTCACGGTGCCCATGGCCGCTCTTGTTTGGTGTGGGTGCATGGATGATATGGAAGGCACGCAATGAGCTCATTTTCCAACATCAAGGACAGCAGGAGGATCCCAGGAGTGTAGCAGAGAGAATACTTGCCTATGCTTTCCAAGTGTGGCGTGAGCAGTCCCAGTCGGAGCAGGCTAGTCTACAGCCAACCTCCCGGGAGATCTTTGTTGGCTGGGAACCCCCGACACCGGATTGGATAAAAATTAACACGGATGGTGCGGTCTGTCATAGCTCCAGGCGTACAGGAGCTGGGGGAGTATTCAGGGACTCGGCTGGGAAGTGGGTATTGGGGTTTACACATCGTCTACCACCATGTACCCCCTTCCTTGCCGAGATATGGGCAGTCTACGATGCTTTATGCCTCGCATGGAGTTCTAGTTTTCCCCGGGTGGTGGTTGAGGTGGATAATTTGGATGTTGTTTCCCTCCTTAACTCCAGTACCCCCTCCCGGATTGATCATCTTCCGCTGATGGAGTGTGTGCGTGAGATGCTTCGGCGGCCATGGTCCGTCATTATCCAGCATGTCTTTCGCGAGGCGAATATGGTGGCAGACTTGCTAGCCAAGACGAGCCTCTCCCTTGATTTTGCTTTAGTCTCGACGGACACACCTCCACAGTATTGTATGAATCAGCTCTTGCTTGATGCCTCGGGGGCACAGATCCTCCGGGAATTTTTGATTTAACTTGTCTTTAGCATCCCTTTTATACCAAAAAAAAAACTAAAGTTAAAATCCATTCTCTTTTAATATGTATATTTAAAGTAAGTAAATAAAAAAAATTATCATCAATAATATAACATGGGAAATATCCTTTTCATTACCTATACTGTCGATTGCATAGTTGGAATTGGAACTCAAATCAGCAAAAGTGAAATTCATCATATTAGACTGTTATGAGGTAATTAATTACTAATTGAAAACAAATACAAGCATTACAGATATTAAACTACCCAAATAAAGAGACTAAGCGAAAGGCCAAAATATCTTCCCAAGTGCCTGAATTATAGACTTCTTTGAAATTCTTAGACTTTTAGAACTGATCAAACACCATCATTCCTTAATCTATTAGTATTTGCAACACTGTAAATATATTACAAAACACTGTACGATTGAAAAAAAAAAAAACATTACAAAACACAACACAAATAGTCACAAATATTGTTTTAGAAAGCTAGGAACATGAAAACCAACAAACAACCAAGTGCACGCACACAGGACGTCTATAGCTCTCGGAGAGGTCTAGCACTCAAGACGTCTCTTTCTCTGGGGAGAAGTACTGTACCCTAGGCTAGTACTTGTTTGTGCTGAAGAAATTCGAAACGATGGTTCCAGCAATGCATAATTAATTGCTACTCCGGCAGCTTCCGGCAACAACATCATCTCTTTCAACTTCTCCGACATGCTAAACACCACAGGAATGCCCTTCTCATACTAAAATACAACAAAAATATTATAAACCTGACAATGAAAACATGAGAAAGCAACAGAAAGCAAGGGAAAGTCTATAGAAACAAGCCAATGTACGTATCTGGAAAGAGCTAATAGTTAGTTACGTTCCTCACATCTAAGCAAGTCAGACACAATACATATGATTCAAGGTTGTATTCAAGCTATATATAGAGCAAAACAAATTCCCCAAAATTGGTAATGGGGTACTGAATCTTCATCCAGATATATGACATGTCCGTTGATACAAAAAAAAAAAAAAAAAAGACTTTGTATATACTTCATTTCCCTGCAGAATTACACTTGCCCTTATGAGATCCAATGGTGACCTAAATAGTGATCAGAATGCATAAGGTTTTATTTGCCTTGTATAGTGAAACCACAATTGATTGATTATATGATAAATTTTAAATGACCCTTAGATACTACATCCAGTTGAGAACAAGTTGAACAAAAAACTAGATATGCAAGGAGAATAATTAAAACCATACCGCTTGAATTTGTGCAAGAGCCCGTTCGAATTTCTTAGACAGACGAAGATTTTCCTCCAAGAGAGCTTCAACCTAAAAACAAAGTAACAAAACGCCCTGTGTTAAATGAAATGACAACATACAAAATGGAGACTGAAAAGAAAAGCAAGATAATAGAATTGGTACTAAATACACACAACCTTTTTCTGGGAGCTGAAATACAAGGATCTATATGTGATATCTCCAGTACCAGAGCATCCATGAGAGAAGGCTTTCTTTCTCATCTACATCAAATTCGAGGTGAAGTTACTTTGAGAGGATAAAAAAGGTGATGGACATGCAAAAGAATAAAGATAGAAGATAGCATTGCATATACCCTTAACTCAATACCTTAGACTCCATTTCATCTATGGTCCCTTCTTGTTGCTTGTGCTGTTGAAAATGACATTGAAGACTTTCATCAATTCTTCTATCATCAATAATGTTAGCCTCTGAGGGGATATCATCTTTCTCTCCATCACTATCGGAGAGGATCACCTCTTCAATGATACGCTCATTGTCTGGTTTCGGTGTGTTCCTGGCTGCATTTTTAAGACGATTGGATCGGCCAACTCGGGTAGTGGAGGCCCTCCGTTTTGGTTTGACAGGGTTGGATTTTCTTTTGATCTGTTCTTCCACCTCCTTTTCGGAGTTGAAGTTCTTCTGCGGCCGACAAAGATTGGTTCTTTCAACCTTCAAGGATTAAAAACCAACCTATGATTAGGTTGTGACGGATGAAGTTGAAATCAAGCAAAATTATCACAATTCATAAAGACTAGAGAAATGAACAGAGAACCGATACAGTCAGAAGATTAGCAACTTGGAAACCCTGACCAGTTACCAGAAGATTAGTGTCATTATCATACGCCTACATGCATATTGAAACCCTGACCAGTTACCATTTGTTGTGCGGGTGGAAGATGAGGACTACAATAGATCTACAAACAAGACTACAAAACCATATCCACCAACGCAACATTAACAACAGTATTTAGAGAGATAGATATGTACAAAACACCAGTAGTCTCGAATCACAAAGAAGGAAACGAGAATACTGTTTAAACAAGTGATTATAAGGACATGCAACCGCACATATATAGTCACAAGCTCAGTAGGACAATATGCATGTCGTTATAAGCAGGAGTTTAGCGTGAAAGAGAAAACAGGAGGAGTATAGAACTGGAGTGGAAGAGAGAGCTAAGTGGCTAGAACAGGAATTCAAAAGGTCATTTTATTTTCGTTTGTTTAGTATTTTGGTCTTGGTAAATCAATCGACTTGATCATTTAACTTCTCGAGACGACTCTGCATAACATTTTACTGACTGCTTTTTGGATTTCAAAATTGACCCTTAAGATACTAATTGGGAACTTGTGTTCAATGGCTTAGGCGGCCAACATTTTAGAAGGTAAAAAGGGGCAACTGGCAAATCATTACTAATACAAAACATCATAATTAAATCTACAAATGGTATTTACACTTATCAAAAACCAGGAGATAAATTCTTAAATAATTTTCCAGCACAGTTTTCTTTTGAAGTTTCAATTCTTTTTTCAACTTTGTTTTACCACTTAGCAATGGAATTCTTTAATTCTCTTTAATCATTATATTACTGATGCTAAAATAAATAAAATATTATAAACGACTAGACATTAGCAATAGAATTCTTTTTAGTACTGTGCTATTGGGGACTGGAGTTTCGTGGAACCACATGCTCACCGATTTGATCATTACAAATGTAGAGGTATAGAAAATAAGAGCATATTTGCTAGGGATGCTAATTGAATTTATTATCAAAACTAGAGGTACGGTGAACTTTGTTTTTATAAGATTTAACCACCTGAACTAAAAAAATCAGGATAGAAATACCTCAAATTTTGTTTTGTTAAGATTTAACCCCCTACACCCATAATTTCACAATTTTTTTAATATTATTTCCTTTTTTCTCCTTTTTTTTTATCCGATTTAAAAATACATCACTTTAAAAAAATACGATTACTTTAAAAGATAAACCCATAAAAAGATTAATTTTCTAGAGAACAAATCAAATAATTATTATATCACTTAACTTATTTGTCTTAACAAACAAAGAAAATCTTCTAAAATGAAAAAAAAAATATGTGGGAGATCTTAAAATTAATTTGTTTGATTTCGTATTTTTTTAATGAAAAGATTTTGGAAATTTTTTGAAGAATATAATGTTTGTTTTTGGAGTGATAAGAGAGTTTTTGAAAGTTAGAATGACTTGGTTTCTTTTTATTACACTCATTTGAAAAAAAATAAAAATAATATTTAGTTGAGAAAAGAAAAAATGATTAAAAACAATTCAGTTTTCTTTTTTAAAATAATCATTTTGTTTCTTTATTTTTAAATCGGATCAAAAAGAAAATAGGAGAAGAAAAAAGGGAATAATATTAAAAATTTATGAATTTGTGGGTGAAGAGGGTTAAATCTTACAAAAACAAAGTTTGAGGTACCTATATCCATATTTTTTTTAGTTTAGGTGGTTAAATCTTTAGTTCGGGTGGTTAAATCTTACAAAAACAAAGTTTAAGGTACCTTTATCACTATTTTTTTTAATTCAGGTGGTTAAATCCGTTTGACCAAAAGTTCAGATGGTTAAAAAGCAATTAACCCCAACTCACTACATAATTTTTTTTTTGAGAAACCCGAAGATGTATTTCATTCAAACTGGGCATGAAGAAATATCATGCTGGTAAAAAGGCAATACAAATGGCAGGACAGTGAGGTACCAAGAATTAAAACCCTCACTCAGGCCGTATAATGCTAGGCCATGAGCTACATTATTTAAAGTACGAGGAACAAAAGAAAAGAAGACAGAATTGAAAGATGAGATAACTGAAAGTATATCAAGGTAGAACATTTTGGCTCTAGTATTGGGGAATGACTTGGCGTTAAGAGCTTCAATCATCAGAAGGCAATCTGATTCCCAGATGAGGTCAGGGCAGTGAACGGGTGAGAGTCGCCGGAGAGCAACTTGGAGCTCTGCTTCAAGAGGAGTGAATGTGCCACCAAGACGAGAGCAACTGCTAAAGTTACACTGGCCACTGGAGGAGCGAACAATCATACCAACACCAATAGAATCAGAGGAAACAGAGGCATCAGTGTTGAATTTGAAAGTGCCCAACTCACTACATAATTGTTCGCAATAACAAACAATAATAAAATTCAAATCTTAACTTACTAAATGAATTGAATTGAGTCCTTTTCCTATGCAACCATTAAATGGTATGGTGGATTAAAGAATTTTTCTTTAGGGAATGTATAAAGACCACTTCTGGTCAAATAATCTAATGTATTAGAAATTTCATCAAAAAAAGAAATATCATTGAAGCTCCGAAAACCGGATGGGAAACTAAAAAAGAAATTTCATCAAAAAAAATCTAATGTACTGGTATGTACATTAAATCAGAGGTCCGTACTTTTACGAAAATAAAAAATATCATGCCACGTGGCAATTTGTACACGTGTCAATTTGTAGATTAATATACAATTCAATTATTCATAACGTAATAAAAGTCAGAAAGTAAATTAAAATAAAATCTTTTAGCATTCAACGAAAACGTCTTTTGTTTCCTCTGTCCCTACTATTTGTTCTTTATTCAAGTATCGAAGTATTTATATTATTTATTAAGCTGCAGTAAAAAAATTATTAAGTTTCATTAAAAGAAATAGTATAAAGTTTCTACTGGTAAATCTTCCACTGCATATGGACCAATTGGAAAAACTAATTGAGAATTTCATATCACACTTTTGTGTGATAAGACTTCACTAAGATTGGGTTCTGAATTCCGTTGCATTTTCTTCACTCTTGTACTACACCATGCCCTATAAATTTCATAATTATGATGTCAATTAAGTATCTTAATGTCTACCCAAAAAAAACTTTTGATGTATCTTGGAAACTAAATAATCCAAACATTAAAATTAAAAAAATCTAAGTGGATCAAATGCATTTTGAATGGCCTCCATTTACTCAGCATATAGTGATTACCGAGTAACAGAGCCACCACGTGGCCAACATACAATGAAAGTGTAAATTCATAACAGTAGCATCTGCAAACAGACACAAAATCAAGCTTTCATCACCCAATACAGGGTCATCATCATCTACACAACGTAAGTATTTTCTACATATTCAGTGAATACAAGCTATTGGATCTGAGCCTGTTTGAGGTAATGCCACAACCGCCGGAATGCACTCCTGATTTATGATCAACTAACTTGCATAAACGTGTGAGGGGTGAGACCCAACCACTATCTCACTATAAACAAATAAACTGCAGTAAGCAACTGTAAATATACCTAAGCTAACACAGATTTGGCAAAACTATAGCAAGCACAACATAGCATCAAAATTAGACAACTCACCCGTCCTTATTATATGACTGACCTCTTAAGCTAGTCATTTAAACTCACTGACAATTGACGATAGACTTTCCAATTTTATTTTTTGGGTCCTTGTCACGTGATAATTATTGGTCGTACCTGGTAGCCAGGTTAGCTAACCCCATGGTACTCTTCGTTAAACCAAAATATCACAAATAACCGAGTTCCGCAGTCCTCGGTGGGAGTTCACACAATCGTCCCTATCTTATCACAAATCACAAGGCAACTACCTTCTGGCCGTACCAATACCTGTCATGTGACAATCTAGATGTTTAAGTAATGTTACTACAATTTTTTATTATTTCTTGTTCCAGTGTCTACAATAGTCCTGATCCTCAAACTCATCATACTTACATTCTTGAGTAGACCCTCAGCCTCACAACTCCTGTGGGAATCCAATCGCAATGTCACAATACAAGGTCATTGTTACTAACCGACTAGATATCTCATATCCCATACGAATATCACATCATTCGTAATAGCGATCAATTTCCATACTATCAATCATGCAGTGTCCATTATATGCATCATATTAGGAGTCAAACAGCAACATAACATACTAGCACCAAATTTAGTATCAACAATTTCAGCATGCAATCAATCAAAACAACAACCGGGGTATCACGAGCAACATACCAAAGTATATATCCTCACCTGGTACTCCCTAGAAGCGGATATCTGATTAAGCCTTGATACCCCTATATTTATAGCAACAATAATCACTTATAATGCACAGACATAGATGATCATGTATGATGCCAGTTTAACAGTTATTAATCAGCTTGTCATAGATCGGGTCCATTTTTGTTATATCCATAATTATCTTAATCCGAGGCAACATAAAAATCAGAGTCTAATGGTACGTGGCGTTATTCACAAAGTCAGCCTACCCAACTAGGTGAGGATTGGCTAGTTATGTGTTTCCAGTCGATATACCAATCATACTCGATTTTAATTAAAATAGAAAATCAGAGTCTCTCGGTACGTGGCATTGTTCACAAAAGACCTTTTCAATACAGAGCAAACTGACAAACCGACCCGCATCCGACCCGACCCGACACATAAATTAACCGACCGAACAACAACCGCAACCAATCGATGCTTCTCAACCTACCTCATCTTACTCGGTCGGGTCGGTGGCGGTTGAGTGGCCAACCGAACCCCCAATATATATTTAGTTATTTACCCCCAAGTATAAAAGTAATGTGTTTTAGGTCTTCTTTTCTAATCTAACTTCTACTCCAAAATTTTTCGGCCGCCACACATTCTCTCTCTCTATTTCCCACTCCTTCTCTCTCCCTCCCCCTGTTGGACTCCTTCACAGCATCTCCCTACATGACGAAGGCCAGCCTATGCATGTACTAGAAGCCCAGTACAACCTTGCCTTCTCTGGTTCTTCCTTTCGTCTTCCTCACCCCCCTCCATCATATTTCCTGGTATGACTTCTTTTTGTTCAGATCTTTCAGTGCATGAGCTCTTGCTTTCTTGTTTTTATCAAGTTCTGGTGACGCTGGATCGACATGATCTTTGAGTATTTATAGTTTAGATTTTTATGAGTTTTTTTTATAGGTTTTGAGCTTTTTTTCTTGTTTGTTAATTTTGTTCATAATTGTGGTTGTGGCTTATTTCTCCATTCTTCAATTTCTTTTTTATGGTTCTAATTTTTTTTTGTCTTCTCTTTGCAGTTCTGAAGAATGGTTAATGATTTGTTGGGTTGATGGGGCTACTGCTACCAGTGAAGAAAAAATAGAACATATGGACTGGCTCATTTAAATAGTAGCCCAATTTCAAATTAACCGATCAACCGAATCCACCAACTGATTCAACAGACAACAGACACGACCGACCACCCGATCAGGTGACATTTTGCAACCCGCAATATTGTCGGGTCGGGTGTTGGTTAGAACCATAACCGACAACACCCGACCCATGAACACCCCTACTTTTCAACATGCTTTGTCCTCACTCGCATATTTCTCAGGAAATTTCTCAGTAGGTCACCCATCCCAGAATTGCTCCACGTCAAGCACGTTTAACTTTGGAGTTTTTATGGAATGAGTACCGAAAAAGTAGGTGCACCTTGTTAATATAGTTAGTACCCATCAATCCATTTAAGCTATTCTCAATTGTACAATCATGTACCTGTACAACCTCGAAATTACTTCATTAGAGCTATTCCTAATTATACAGTCCAATACCTGTATAATTCTGAAATCGCCCAACTGTGTAGCCCTATCCCTATACAGCCTCGGGATCTCTCCTATTCCGGTGAGGATTCGTTCATTCATGTGCTTCTCCACTAGGAAGCCTGTCGGAAGCTGCTCCTTGTCCATGCTCATTCTGGTATCAGCGTACACTTCCTGCCCTCATAAACCCCAGGTGTCACAGGTCCACCAGCTTCCGCTAGGTTAGCCCCCAAACCTTGCACCGTACTAAGGGAGTTCTGGAGCTCCGATACCAACTGAAACGTCCCGGCTTGACGACTATCACTACAAACCAACACGGGACCTTTTCAACATGGTTTGTCCTCACTCGCATGTTTCTTGAGAAAACTTCCTAGGAGGTCACCCATCCCAGAATTGCTCCAAGTCAAGTATGTTTAACTTTGGAGTCTTTATGGAATAAGGACCGAAAAGGTAAGTACACCTTGTTGATATAATTAGTACCCATCAATCCGTTTAAGTTATTCTCAATTATATATTCCCATACCTGTGTAACCTTGAAATCACTTCATTAGAGCTATTCTTAATTGTACAATCTGATACATGTATAATTCTGAAATCGCCCAACTGTACAACCCCATCCCTACACAGTCTCAGGATCTCTCCCATTTCGGTGTGGATTCGGTTCATTCATGTGCCCCTCCGTCTAGAAGCCTACCGGAAGCCGTTCCTTGTTAATAGTCATTCCGGTACTGGCGTACACTTCCTGCCCTCAAAGACCCCGAATATCACAATATTGCCCGATATTATTTTAGTCATATATGTCTATATTTATAAGAATATAATCGATAAATAAATCAAGTTATAGCCCGATATTATTTTAGCCAGTGAAAATAAATATATTAGAATATATATATATATATATATATATATATATATATATGGGCCTTTATTGACATTAGCCCAAGGATAAATTAAATAAACCTGAATTTAAATATAGTGGGTCTTTCTAATAGCCCAATTGGAAAATTAATTAAAAGCAAAAATTAAATAAAGAACAATAAAGTATAAATAAATTATAAGTTTATATTTGATTAATTAAAATAATTGTTCATTTAAATTAACGCCGTTTTAAAAGTCCGGATCCGTTAATATAGTTCAGATTTCGTTAATGATGCATGGATAGTCCAAGGGTCCGGGGTTTTACCTAGAGTCATTTCTGGGTTCGCCGAAAAATTCCCGAGACACTGGAAACTCGTCGGATTCCAACCAGTACTGTTCGTGATGATAGCACCCCCTTGCTGTTACTGTTCACAGTCCAGCCAAACACCATGTGAAGGCCCTCTCCCCGAGGGACCCATCATATTCAGGTATTGTTACATCACATCCCTCAGCCCACATCTTTTCAAGGTTTAATCATTTACCATGCTGCAGCACTAGGGATTCGAACTCGGGACGTGATGCTTTTTATCCCCCTCAAGGAGAGAACCTTCACCAACTCGGGGCTGCTGCTGAGTTGGTGAAGGTGCTCTCCTTGAGGGGGATAAAAAGCATCACGTCCCGAGTTCGAATCCCTAGTGCTGCAGCATGGTAAAGGATTAAACCTTGAAAAGGTGTGGGCTGAGGGATGTGATGTAACAATACCTGAATATGGTGGGTCCCTTGGGGAGAGGGCCTTCACACACCAGATCCACACCACCACGACAACATCCCGACCATTAACAAACACGCCACCCTCATGGCCACCCACTGGTTACCGGTATTCCACCATACGGCAGCATCCACAAACCCGAGCAACACCACCCATGTCCACAACAGCACCATCATAGACCTCACAACCCACCCCAAATCCACATAGTGCCATCTTCAATAAACACAAACCGTAACAATCAAGACCCGATTAGTCCAATCCGACATGAATCGGGTTAAAGAAAAGAGAAGGAAAAGTGGAAGGAAGAGGGAAAAGGGTCGACACACAACCACAAGGTCGGTGACGACGATTGAACCGAGGTGAGGTCGGGCTTTAGCACATGCTTCGCCGACCAAGGAGGGTAGCCTCCTAATTCGTGGCTCTGTCGTTGGCGAGCTCTAGTCCTAGATGGTGGCGGTAGTCGTGAGCAGAGGCGGAGGAGAAGAAGGAGCTTGGAAGAAGAATGAGGGAGAGGAAGGAGAGATGGGCGAAGGAGAGGGGTACGAGGAGGACGATGGCGGTTTTAGAGGAAGGCGAGGGGAAAGGTGAGTCATAAGAGAAGAGGAAGATAAAATGGAAGGAGGGGTTCGATTGGGCGTGCTTGCTCGGGGAGAGGGCCCGGTGAAGAAATAGGAGGGAAAGGAGGAAGCTGACGAAGGGAGGAAAAGTAGAAGAGATGGGAGAGGAAGAAAATAATAGAGAGCTGTCGAGAAAAGAAACGGAAAATACTGGTGGAAAAGAAAGAGGAAGGGAAAACAGAAAAAAAAATGAGGAAAAGGACAAGGAGAGTTGGCCCGGGAGAGAGAAAGAAACGTGGCTCGGTGTTGACAGAATTATTGGTCCGTGAATGGACCAAAACATGCTTTGATCCGATTTTTAATTCTTTAGAAGCACAAAGGTATGTCCGTCCTTTCGAAATCCTGTTCCGGATGCGAAAATACGACTTAGGCTCAGAAAATCCGATTAATTCTCCTGAGCATTACCCAAGTCCCGAAATTGGAAATCAAGGCTCAATAAGTTGTGTAGGATTCTCGAAAATTTCGAGTAACTATCACTATCGATTTTCAAGGCTCGATAACCACAAGGTACTTTCGAAAGTATCGGTGGCTCTCGGGTTTGGGTTCCAAGGTTCGATTATTCCCGAAAATTTCTCAGAGTTAACTTAGAGTGGCAGAATTCTCGATTATTAGTGATAAAATTTTATTAACCACTATAAGAGTTCAAACAACTCGATAAAGGCACAAAAATTTTACTCGGGTCATTTCACATTTAATATTGAAATTATTATTTGTAACATAAATTTGGTTTTCACTCCAGCTTTTTCATGAAGGAATAGAAGTTTCAATGCACACAATAAGAACAAGACAATTCACCCATGCGTTGGTACAAGACAGGGAAAATTGAATCCATTCTGGAGAGCAACACCAAGCAAAAGGTGGACCATATGCGGCAATATATTGACTTGAAACAAACCACCCGTTGCATGGAGTACATTGCATGGAGTATATAGGCCAACTCCATTATTTCTTCACAACCTTACATTGATTTCCAACCCAGGCTAAAAAATACGAGCATACAGACACCATGTCAAGGTTAGCTTCACAGTCATTCCTCAATTCCATGCTTCATCACAGTCAATGGCAAAGCTAAGATTTAATAGGAGAAAACTAAAAAGAAACTAATTAACTTTTGCATTATGAAGTTGTTTTTATATTTCTTACCAAATATTTTAAATATTTGTTTCCTTAAAAACAACCCTAGGTTACTGGCTAAAATTTAGAATTCACCAAGGCAACAAGGGAGCCTATTGGTAGAAACAGCCTCAGGCTTCAACATTAAAGTTGTAGCCTTGAATTTTTTAAGTTTCTAGAGCCACCAAGAACACCCCAATCTAATCTGTGTCGCTCCAGACATGGCTTCTAGACTCACTCGGTGTCAAGCAGAAGTTTATTGCAGGAAAGTCGACTTTGAGAATTCATATTTTTCCCAGTTTGACTCCAAAAATAGCACGACCAGCACCCATGGAAAGCTATGGATGTGAGCTAACTCTGGGCTTTGGTTTTACTCAATTCCAACTAATGTCTCAACCGAAATCTCCATTTTAGTGGCCAAGAGTCAATCTTCTTGAGAGCAGAACCACCTTTGGCTCACCTCTCTTCCCTTGCTGTCTTTCTCCTCTCGCTTTTCTTTGCAGGACCTAACCACAAAATTAGGCAGGAAAGAGTGAGAGTAGAGGTGCTTGCTTGCACCTTAAAGCATGGGAAGTAGGTGACTAAGAACATACTTGCCACACTTGCCAGTGGCACCAAGTTGGTGTCACCTCGTGCTTGTTTCATGGCCAATTGGCCCGTGACAAACAGCCCACAACTTGTGTTCCCAAGGCCACTAGAAATATATTGCCCAGCTACTTGGCTCACTTTGATTGGTTGGTTTTGCCAATCTTACACTCACGCACCATCAATTCCGATTGTTCACCGACGGACACACTGGTGCCCATGTTGTGCATCATACCGCACCAAGTCAGACGAACTGATAAACCCCATGGCCAATTGTGCCTCTGATGCACCTATTACACCAAGTAAACACTCTCACAACATTATTCATCATTTATTGGCCAATTAAATAAGTTGAGCACTCCGTACACGAAAATAGGCCGACCGTGCCATCGCATTGCTACGAACCTATTGTGCACACCAGGTTAGGCCTATGTGCAGCCTTGCCCTCAATCTAACATCTGCTCATGTTACCATGCCAAAACCCATGCTAACATGTACACCATGAATATTAACATCACCCACAAACTCCAGAATACATGATCCAACTAATACGAACGTCCCTGAAGGACAAGTAACACCATGCTCTCTTCATGTAAATATTCCTCTAAGCACCTAGATGTACCTGGGATATCACATAATTTTTCGATGCAATTTACATAAATACTCTAAAAGTTTCAAAAAATTTAGATTCTATGTGAAGTCAAGGAGGAAATTTTATTAATTATAAAGTTAAAATCATTATTGTCAAACCCGGACCGGCCCGGCCAGTTGAACTCGGGTAACCGTGACCCGGAGACAATTCCCGGGTTTTTACCCTTCCGGGTTGTATCCTTCAAAAAACCGGCCGGGTCATAACGGATTTTCCGAGTTTATGACCAATTTTTGGTTTTGCTCCGGGTCGAAAGTCAACATTTTCAAAAAAATTTCTTGGTCATAGCATGATTAGACCTTTGGTTGGACCTTTATTTAAAAAATTATATATTTTTATTATTAATTTGAATACCGATCAGACCCTAATTGAACCCCGGTTAACCTCTAAACCCGCGACCCGGCCACTGAAATGGGTCAATGGCCGGGCCGGCTTTTATAACCTTGGTTAAAATTGATTAAGACGTTCGAATTGAACAATTTTGACATGAATTGAACGAATTAGAAACAAAAGAGACCAAACGAACGAATTTAGCAAACACAACTATTGAATTGAATGAATTTGAAACAAAAAGGATGGATTGAACAATTTTGTCAAATACAGGAAAGGGAAGAACAAGATACCCGAACAACTCAAAAAATCGAAAATCCAAACTGATTTACATTAATTTGGGTTAGGACTGATTGTAATTTTATATAATGGTCTGATCTGGTCCAGCTCGAATAGAAGTATAATTTAATCTAATATTAGTTATAAGAAATTCGGGCAGCCTGATTACCCATTCTGGCTAAATATAAAAAATTAACAAATTAAATAATTAGCTCCATGGCGAACATAACCAAAACTGTAACCCTAAGGCTAGCAATTTTGTTGTTTGCGTATGTTAACTAAATGACAAGTGATTCAAATTTGGGTGTTTGTGAATATTTTGGGTTGTACTTGTTATTTTTGTATTATTTTTCAAATAATTCTGTTTTTGTAATGTGGAGCAAAATATATTATGTGGATATGGAATCATAATGTGAATTTTAATTTTTTTAATGTAATATATAAATATTGTAATAAAAAACAAATCTAAAGATCTTAAAAAAATCAAAGTATCTAAATTTATTTAAGATGTTTGATATTGAGGTAGACCACAGACCCGGGCCGAAAACATTTTGGGCCCTCCAAACTAAGATCGATATAACTACAATATAGTTTGGTCCTTATTTAAAAATTTTGGGTAGAACCAAACTACTTCGATACTGGACTAAAAGACCGACCAAAACCCAATCCTAACCAATAATCAAGTTAATCAAACAAAAAAGAAATTATATTTGGCCCATGCAGGTTTCGAACCTGCGACCTTGGCGTTATTAGCACCACGCTCTAACCAACTGAGCTAATAGGCCAATTTGTTAATTTTGTCTAGATCTGAATTACTAATTTGTTGAACATAACAGAGAGAAATTAATTTCTGGATGAATGGCAACACCACCACCACGAAATGGTAAAATAAACCTTAATATTTTTAATGTATATTTTTAAGGTACAAGTTATTTGGATAGAAAAAAAAAGTAGTAAAGGTATCAAAATTATTATTATATGTGTAAATAATAAAGTGGTAGAAATATAAACGTAAAAATTGAACCATCAAAGCTAAAAGTACAAACTTGAAAGAAGAATATAATATGGTTGCAAAAGAACTAACATTTTATTTTCAACTAAAACGGTGTTCCAAAAGTTGACTATGCTTAGCATGGAGTAGTTCAGAGATGGTAAACTACTGGAAAGTTTTTCCAAAAACATGTGAATGATATAAAAACATGTTGAAAAGGTTTCGTATTGGTTCGTAGTGACAGACGTCAAGCCGTCATGTTATGTAACCCCTGCATCCCGAAAATACTATTTTACATGCATAATTGCCAAATTCTCCTCCCCGTGACCTGGGTTACTAGGTCACCATGCATCTCACAATGTATTCCACAATATACTTAACCATATATTCAGTTATAGCATAAATATAAAATAAACTTTCCAATCACTTGCCCAGAACCGGTAACAGATCATATATAACAATCCAACTATGTCAAATCACATGTACAATAGCCTTAGCGCAACGGAAATTTAATAAAAAGTTAAACATATGCATGAGACAGGAAATATATGGAAATGGATTCTGAGTGGAGACATCACGACCTGCTGCACCCTTAATTCCGGATCACCTGATCAACTAGAATAAAGGAGTCCTGCAATATGCAAATAATTAAAGATTTGGAGGACAATTTGGGGTGAGTTGTCAACTCAGAGAGTAACCCAAAATGCAGTATGTGTGTAACAGCCCGGGTAAAAATTTTGGATTTTTACCGGACTGTAAAAGTCTATTTACCGTGATTTACTGTTGAATTAATCTTGGGTAATTAATTCAAGGTAAATCGGGAGTCGTTTTTCGAAACCGAGGGTTTTCCCGCGCTCGTGATTTTCCCGTGAATTTTTCGGAACTAAGTTGGTATTTTTCGGGTTTCGGAA
>JAKUCV010006305.1:0-85686 GCA_028386065.3 Turnera subulata
GAGCTTTTTATATTTTTAGGAAATAATAATTATTAATTTCCTAAATTTTAGGTACTTTTTTATTTTTATACCAATTAATTGGAGCTTTCCATATTTTTAGGGAATAATAACTATTAATTTCCTAAATTTTAGCCTTTTTATTTTTATACCAATTAATGGGAGCTTTCCATATTTTTAGGGAATAATAATTATTAATTTCGTAAATTTTAGTTTTTTTATACCAATTAATGGGAGCTTTCAATATTTTTAGGGAATAATAATTATTAGTTTCCTAAAATTTAGATATTTTTTATTTTTATACCAAAGAATGGGAGGTTTTCATATTTCTAGGAAATAATAATATGAATTTCCTAGAATTTAGGTTTTTTTATTTTTATACCAATTAATCGGAGCTTTTATATTTTTATGCGATAATAATTATTAATTTCGTAAAATTTAGGTATTTTTTATTTTTACGCCAATTAATGGAAGCTTTCCATATTTTTAGGGAATAATAATTATCAATTAATTGGTAATTTTTTTTATTCCCTTTTTATTTTGTGTTTTTTTAGAGAAAGGAAATTAAACAAAATTATTAAATAGTTATTTTCTTTGGTATAAATATTTTTATTTCGTATTTTTTGTTAGAAAATAGTAAAAAATTATTGAACGGCTATGATGCTGCCACGTGTCATTCATCGGAATATTCCGTTAGTGCAAGTAACGGAATCCATGTGCCCATGGACGGAAGTGGTTAATTGCATCAAATTGGGAGTTCAGGTGGTCATTTGACGAAAAAAAAAGTTCAGGGGGTTTGTGAAAAATAAACCGGAATTCAGGGGTTTAAAATGTAATTAACCCGTACAAACTTTCTTTTTTTTTTTTTTATGGAATAGGAGGGTACAAATTAAACACTACAATAACCCAAAGCTGCCTAATTGTTTTTTTTATCGTTTTTTTTCTTCTCTCTCTCTCCTTGTTTATGCAGATTCATGACCTAAGGATGAGTTCAGATTACTGTCCTTGTTTTTCTGATTACTGTCCTTGTTATAAGTAATAGAGTTGAAAGAAAGTAATTCTGGTAAAACTCATGAAATCCAAATTTGGGTTTTGTATCATTGCCCTTTAATTAAATATATTATGTTAGTAAATTATTTAGTACGGTAGATAGCTAGTGGCAATGAAAAGGATCCAGGTGGAGTTAATGGTTCGATAAGAGAATGCGACTTTTTCCCTGTTTTGAATAGCTAGCTAGCTGGGAATTGATGTATGTAACGGGTCAGATAAGGCAAAAATAGTAAAAGAAAGTGATGAAAATCTAGAGGAAAACTATAGCTAGCTAGATATGGCGGTGACGCCACAAAAACAGCCCTCACCTATATATTCTTTTCTAACCAAACAATATTTTTGTGGTCACCACGTGTTAATGTACGTGTATAGGTAATATAGTTGCAATTGCAAATATTCATGATGACCAACACGTAGTTAGGCAAGCAAAAATCTTGTGTGTCTCCAAATTTCAAACCATCATGTAAGCAAATGAAAAGAAGAAGAAAAAAAAAAAAGCAAAGAAGCCCTCACCAATTTTATTTTTTCTTCTTTAATTTTTTGCGTATATTTTCTTGTCTTAAAAGTTTGAAAATCATCGTGGGAGAGTTGTTGATTTTATGACACAAATTTTGTGTTGTAATGAAGTTACGTGATATGATGATAGAGATCCAGCGAGGCCAACGGTCACACGGTATTGATGATGATGATGATGATGGGGATGAAGATCAGGTCAAGTTGATGGTCGGTGATCCTGGGTGGGTGGAAGTCACGCAAAGGGAGTTTGAAAATCATTACGGGGTTTTCAAGGGCAACCAAAACGGGAAGACAAAGAAAAATAAAAAGGGATAGAATGACTTGAAAATTTTCTAATATCCTCGTCGAACAACAATAAGAATTAATTAGGTTATTGGTCGGTGCAAAATTTGCTTGATTTGTTTTATTTCATTTAATTGTCGGTTTATAAAATCGAGACAGTAGTATTTTTTTTTTTGAATTTTTTTTTCCTTTCTATGATTTAGCTAATATAGCATGTTTAAATTTTTTTGCATATTTATCTTAAACTATTTTTTTTAGGGAGAGGGGAAAATATTGTTAAATTTGTATGTGTTAAAATCAAATTTAATCTTTGCATATTTATCTTAAATTTGTGTTATTTAATGTTTGCTTATTAATCGCTTCAACCACTGAAGACAAGTGCACTTTTGCGGCCATGCGAAGCATTAATAGTTTCCATAAATATTTTTCTGGAAGCCGATGGGTTTTTGTCTGATCGAATTGCAATAATCACTTACAGCGAGTTTGAGAATTAAAATGGGAGAGGGAAAGAAAATGGAGGGGATGAAAGTGAAGAAAAAAAGAACGGAAGAAGAGGTGAAAATCAAATTAATTCCCTTTGTTGTGCATTAAAGCATAAATGGGAAAATTCTGCATAAATCTTTGAAGGATTTATAAGTGGTAACGGGCCTTGCCTCGAGGTTATACTTATCCACTCTGTTTGGTTATGGGCCCATTTCATGGAACCAGCTCTTCCTACCTTTTTGGGACCGAAGTCAAAAGGCCCAAAGTCTTCTGGTGAGTAACAAACAACTGAAGTACTGAACCGTATTGTTGGGCCCACATTTTTATTCATCCTCTGGTCATTGACAAGAAAAGACAGACTCTCAAGTCGATCAACTGATCAAAGCTTTTTCGCTCGACAGAGATTTTTGTCTCGATTTTGGTCCTCGTTTATCCCCAATAACATTTAATCTACAGTTATAGGTGATTCTCAGAATTCATTTGCTAATGTGTTCTTTCGTTCTATGCCATTCGGTGTATTTTGTTGTTTTTCGAATTTTATATTTCGTCTTCTATCTGTTCGACGAAATGTCTCACCCGGGATTGCTGATAAGCCCTCGGTTTTTGTTTGAAGAGTTAAGATGTCGAATATGCCAGAATTGAGCCTGGGTGTTCTTATAGACATTTTAGACGAGGAATGGATGCGAGACACTTTACCTGATGATGGTACGTGCTTCCTTTTCCCTCATCCTTCTTTTGGTTGAAAATGCAGCCTGGTGATTTTCCCAGTGGTCTCTGGATTACGTTGGTTATAATGATTTGGTTTCTTCATTTTATACCTGGGGTTTTCCAGATCTTCCACTGCCAGCAGAGATGGTTGTCCGGACTGATGATGCTGAAGAATCAAGTATGTGCTTCTTAATTTCAGCTCCCATCTATGTGTTTTTGTTCACTGTGCTTGTGCAAATTAGATACGAAGAATCATGGCCAGCTAGTGTTTTTTATTCACATGCCCACTAATACTCTTCTTGTGTTGTTAAAGCTTCAATTTTGACGTTGAATGCATCTTAGCAATTGAATTTGAGGGTTAACATTGCCCTACCCTTTCATTAGGGTAATAGACGCCGACTGTGTTTTTCAAATCATGAACAAGGCAATACAGTGTTGATATTGATAGTTGTTACTCAGCCATTTTTATTTTAACATTGTGATTGTCGTCTGAAGTTCTCTTTGTGAGCTAAGGATCCCTTTGTCTACTTGGTTTGTTGTACCATGGAAGCTGAACTTTCACTAAATTCTTATTTAAGCAAAGCCGAAGTGTGTGTATGTGTGTGTATATATGCATGGTTCACTTGACACTGTCTTTCTATTTTGCATATGCAATATTTTGGTCTTATGGTGAAAGATAAATAAACAGAAAAGAAAAGGCCTAGGTGCGACTTTCACAACCTGTTTGTGAAAGTATGCAGGAGACAGAGCTGGGTATGCAAGTAATTGAAAATTTCTCAATTAAAGAATTGATTCTTCAGCCTTCGTTTGGTTCACTCACTAGATCCTCTATGACATAAATTGACCAGATTGCCGTTCTGGTTCTTTCATGACATGGTTGATTTTAGTACAATGGTGCTTGTCGATATTATTTTTTACAAATTTTCTTTCTTTCCCCTAATTCTGCTTTCTCTTATTTTCAGATCAGGAGACTCAGCAAGTTGATGAAGACACTTGGCATGACCTTGCATTACGGAATCAGTAAAGCTTCTGGCTTGACCCTTCTGTGTATCTTGTGACGGTATTGTGGAATGTGTCAAACTTGTTACACCTCAGTGATGGAGTCTTTGCATTATTGATCTGGAACTTAAAGACTTGCTTCACCTCTTTGTATGAAAGTGTTTGGAGAAACAATATTTGCACTTGAGTTACAGTCATCAGGTTTACCTGATGTACCAAAGAAGACATTACATTGGGTCGTAGTCTGTGTTGATTGTGTTGATATAGAGAGATCCTCACTCCCTCTCAATTATATGCTACTATGTTGCAAGTGTTTTCGAATTATCCTGACATCATGAGCATAAGAACTGATTAATTGGCCCCTAGATGACAATGCAATAACTCTGTTGACCGGCGATCACAATACCTTTGTCTTGTAATCCAGACTGTTCACCAAGAACTAATAAGAGAAGGGCAGTTCTTATGAGAAAGAAAAATGACTACTGCACTATGGCAGAATATGCCGCGTGTACAATATCAAGCTTGGCTTTAGTGGCAGAAAGTAGGGCACTCAAGCAGAATTTTCAAAGTAAACAATCACTCAACACGACTAGGTAGGTTTACTTCACCTATTAAATTTTCCGCACAGGTACAAAATATCGAGTCCTCGGTATGCGTTGCTAAGTATTTGAGTGTCTTATAATTTGGGTTTTGTTTTTGCTTTTCTTGTGCATTTGTTGTCTCTGTATCTTGGCGAGAAAAACACTAGTATATGGCCTCTTCCGAGTTCCTGGACAACTTTCAGGTAGGGAATGTGGATGTGGGGATTATTATAATCACAAATCTTAGTTGTCATTCCATAATCCATTGGATTGTTGGTTTGGATTTATATGGAGTTGTTGATACCATCCATTTAACTTGACCTATCTAAACCATTCAAATAAACTAATTATTAGTTGTTGCTCGAAAAGAAAAACTAAAATAATTTGTGCTTTTTTTAAGAAATCATCTGAATGTCACGTGCGAGAGCAGGTAAGAAGCATCCACTATCAAACCCTGCAAATTTGGCAGCCAACTTCAACTCGGTTATGATTCGTTTTAACCAAACTCATATAATCTCTAACGTTTTTATTATTTATTTTATAATAAAGAGTCCAATCCATCATCACTTGTTGCTAATTAGTTTTGGTTAAGGGAAAGAAATCTGTTTCGTAAGGAAAGCTTTACTTTATATATGAATCATCATCAATTTTTTTTGGGTCATGGTCATGAATCGTCAATTAGTTTTTCTTATACTTAACTGAATCATTCATGCATCATGACCTTTCTATATGGTGATCAAACTATTCATAAGCTACAGTTACTAGCAGCAATGAATTAATAGTTTCCAATTTTCTCAGGAATTAGTGATTTGACAGTTCTGATTAACACGCATGATTTTTCCTTTTTTACTTTTTTCTTAAATCAGTTTTATGTGTCAGTACTAAAAGAGAGAATTTTATCCAACACGTTGGTCTACGCTAAAAAAGACGACTGAATTCGTTAGTATCCACACCTAGCAGAAATATCCTTGGACTCGCATATGTTTTGATTGAGACTATACTATTGCTTTTTACTACTACTAATGCACCAAATCAACTAGGGTTGATGAAGACATAATTGATGTGAGTATTTCCCAGAAGGAACAACAATAATTAATTTCAGTCCTCTCACGATAAAAAGAAAGTGACGTGCATTACATAGATGGAACAAGGCAAAAAAAAGGGCAAGGGAGTTAACAGTCCACGTGGGAAACCAATCACCCCGCAAAAAGCCCTTGTTGACCAGAGGTGGATCGTCTCCAAGTTGAGTCTAGTTCGTTGCATATACAAAAAGTGATGGGAAGGATCAAGTTGTGGTTAGTGATCTTTCAGGGCAGGAATTGTACTCTAATGGGTTTTGTTCACATGGCTTGCTTTGTCAAAAAGCTGGCAAAAAGTTTGAATGGTGCAGCGTTGATTAGATATGAGATTAATTCCTTAATGCTTAATCATCGATCTGATCTGAGCTTTTTAACTGAGATTCTTTATCAATTGAATATTTGGTGAATCCTTCATTAAAAAATGTCTGATTTATGTTAGGTTTTGCCGTTTTGGAGGCTTCTAGGTGATAGCTTCTATGTGCCGTTTCTCCACCACTATTGGGGGACAAATGGAAATGAAGATGGTGTTTTTATCCCTTCACATTAAATAGTATCAATGTGGTTCGCAAATTAAATATTTTTTTGAACTTGTTGGAACCATTTGTCTACTTTCAAACACTATTGCAGAAATCCAGCGTCTTGACTTGACATCTATATATCCCTATATCTAAAAGAAAAGTTTAGAGAAAATTGTATTGAATTTTTTTTCATTGATTTAATGAGGCTTGAACTTTTGATATCAAAAAGTTGGTTTTGGGCTAAGTGAACAAAAATGCCGTTTGCCTTTTTAAACTCAACAGAGCACATAATAGCTTAGTGCTCCACTTAATGCATGACAATTCTGTATTAAGCATATGCAAGGAACAGCTACTAGTGCTTACTTGGAAATTGTTAACCTTTTGGAAATGATAAAGAAGAATCTTCACCAATATTAAACTGATTAAAGAATCTGCTGCACATTACTTGTGGCACGTTTAAACAAGAAGCTAATAAGACACCAAACCAGGAACATACATGCTCATGAATATCTGTAAAACTCGATGCATCACACACCCTTTACATGACTTTGTAATTGTGAATCGGATCAAGGAACATTCTTCGTACACTTCAAAAGAAAACGACCTGAAGTGCCTAATTATGGGTGTAATACGCGTTAAGACTTTTTTTTATGTGGCCAACTAATCTTTCCTTGCATACAATGCAATAACAGAGGGCACAGACCAGGTGCCTTGCATTTTGGGCTCCACACACTGAACCGGACAATACACACGAGTGGGGTCCCATCCGAGGTTAATTTCTGCTAAATAAAGCATATCAACGGCCAAGGTTGCACACAGTTGGCTTCAGCTAATATTAGTAGTAGAAAATAACCATCGCCAAAGAGGTGTCAAAAAATTTGAGATATGGTACTAAACATAGCATGTATTTATGGCAGATTGGAACAAGTCAACAACAGCATGGCCGCTACAGAGAGTAACTGTATACTAACTTGTATTTGTGGGTAAAGCAACAGAAAACATTTAATTTGGCCTGTCCAAAACTATGTGTTCAGGAATAATCAAACAGACAATTGAAGTTCACTGTTTTGAACTCGTGTAAAAATGAATATCACTTCAGCAATCACCGCAAAACTGGGCGGTGATGTTAGTTGTTTTTTTAAGTTTGTATTTAGACCCCAAGTCAACACTCAATATTTACTGTTTGGAAAATCAACAGTCAAAATACTTAAAATCAAATTTCAAAGTCTTCTTCTCTGGTTTTGTTATTTAGTACTAGTATTTACATTTCAACACGCTGTGTTAACTTAACTGTCCCGTTATACTTTTAAGTTAACGCCATCAAATTCCTCTTCTCCTACTTCACTACCAAAAAGGGCAACAACCCTTTTTTTCTTAGTTGAGTATATTGACTACTACTCCCCCATATAACAAGGAGAGGAACCGCATCACCTGTGTGTTCACACATCGTTTATTCTCTGTAGTTCCTCTACTTCTCTCCCTTTCACCTCTCCTTTTTCTTGTGTATATGGGAAATTAATACAAGTTATTAAGAGCGACAAATACTGTGAGGTGAAAGAACAATATGAAAGGGTTTTGCAGGTTATTGCTTGTCTGCTCGTTTCTTGTGTTTGTGGAATCTGCATGCAACAGTAGTGCTACTACTGGAGGAGACCAAGAACTGGTCTCCAAAGCGTTCAACTCTGTCTCCGGCTTCAATCTTTCTTGGCTCCACCATGCTTCTCCCAACTGTTCACGTCATCTTCCTGTGACCAACATAAGTTTTCCTTCAAGGAACTTGAGTGGCACAATCTCCTGGAAGTATCTCAAGAACCTGTCACAGCTGCACATCATTGATCTCTCCAACAACTCACTTCAAGGTCAGGTACCACGTTGGCTTTGGTCCATAAAGAGCTTGAGTGAAGTCAATCTGTCCCGGAATAAGTTTGGAGGGACCATTACTGGGTTTGAGCCCACCACTGGAAATGATTCATCTTCTCCAATTAAAGTCCTCAATCTCTCAACCAACAGGTTCACCAACTTGGTTAAACTCTCTGGCTTCCCAAATTTACAAGTTCTTGATCTCTCCCACAATGAATTAGGTTCTTGGCCTCTTGGGTTCAGTAACCTCACCAAGCTCAGGTCTCTCGACATGTCAAGCTGCAAAATTTCTGGCAGTGTAAGAGCCATCTCCGGTCTCCATTCATTGCAGTATTTAGATGTATCAAACAACAAAATGAATGGTTCGTTTCCATCTGATTTCCCTCCACTAGATGGCCTCAAGTTCTTGAACGTTTCATTAAACAACTTCACTGGACTTGTTGGCCTAGACAAGTACCAAAAGTTTGGAAAATCTGCTTTCACCCACAGTGGTATATTCAACACCTCAAAAATCCCAGCCCCAACCAACCCCATCAAGCCACATTCAAACAAAACCTATCCTCACAACAACAAAACCACCAGAAAATCCCCACCAATCTACAAGCACGCAAGCAAAGCCAAACCCAGGTGGAAAAGGACCAAACTGGTCATCATCTGCGTATCAGCAGCATCAGCATTTCTCTTCTTATCCATATCTACTTTTGTCCTTTTCAAGCAAAGAAGGAAAAGACTTGCCAATAGGAACAAATGGGCAATCTCCAAGCCGGTCCAGTTCCCATTCAAGGTGGAGAAATCTGGGCCGTTCAGTTTCGAGACAGAGTCAGGGACATCATGGGTGGCAGACATCAGGGAACCAACATCAGCCCCGGTGATCATGTCATCCAAGCCGTTGATGAGCCTGACCTTCAAGGACCTGATTGCCGCCACGTCACATTTCGGAAAGGACTCCCTCCTAGCAGAGGGATGGTGTGGGCCACTCTACCGAGCTGTCCTCCCAGGAGACCTACACGTGGCGATCAAGGTGCTGGAGAATGCGAGGGAGCTTGATCATGATGATGCGGTGTCGGTATTCGAAGATCTTTCCAAACTTAAACACCCGAACCTGTTGCCTCTATCTGGGTACTGCATTGCAGGTACTACTAATGTGTTTCTTTTGTTTGCAGTTTTGGTTTTTCTTTCTTGTCCACAGGGTTTCTTGATTTGGCAACTTGACTTAACCCTTATTAAATGGCGTCACGGGTACCAATCAAATTCAAAAAGTTTTGTTGTCGTAATTGGGTGGAGGAGCAGGCATTAATTGTGTCTAGTCCAGACATGGTCACGTAAATCTAACAATGGTCATGATTACACATTTTTACAAGTTCGAGATCTTTTTGGAACATCTTTTGGATTTTGAAAATTGTTTTGTGTTAGGAGTCTGACGACCATTGGCAACTCTCTGCCACTTCTATTAAATGCTCCTTGGTTCTTGTCAATGTCTGCATATAGCTGGATCAACTTCACACATTGGTCCAGCTGAATTTTCTTACAACATTAGTTGTAGCTTATTAATTAATTAAATTACTTTAAAATTGGAATCGAAAAATTACAAAAAAGAATGGTCCCCTTAGAGATTGCATAATCTTTGTGTTTCCAATGGGAATAATTGTTTTACATGCACGAAACCTTGATGGGAACATGAACGGATAGATTGGGTGTTTAGTCATCGAGGTTGTTGTGACGTTTGTCTTTGTCCATCAATAATGCTTTGTTTCTTTTTTCCGATTTTGTGTTGTACCAGGTAAAGAGAAGCTCGTGCTCTACGAATTCATGGCTAACGGAGATCTCCACCGTTGGCTCCACGAGCTCCCCGCACTTGTGGCCAACGTGGAGGACTGGAGCACTGACACGTGGGAGCAACAAATCACCAACGGGTCCCACATTTCATCTCCTGAAGAGAAAGCCAACTGGCTCACGCGTCATCGGATTGCCGTTGGGGTGGCGCGTGGACTGGCCTACCTCCACCACGGCGGCTCGGCTCACGGCCATCTCGTTGCTTCGAACATCCTCCTCTCCGACACGCTCGAGCCCCGCGTTGCCGATTTCGGGCTCCGAAATATTGGCCCCAAAGGCGCCGGCATTAGCCGAAATATAGGCGACTCGGGAGTTGAATTTGATGTGTATTGTTTCGGGGTGGTATTGATTGAGATTTTAACGGGCAAGCAAGGAAGTGATGAGTTCATCCGGTCGGTTAGGAAGTTAGTTAGGGAGGGGCGTGGGGGCGACGCGCTTGACCCGAGACTGAAACTTGGCAATAACTCACTGAGTGAGATGGTAGATTGCCTCCGGGTTGGGTATTTGTGTACAGCCGACTCGCCTGCGAAGAGGCCCACCATGCAACAAGTACTGGGCTTACTCAAAGATGCTCATCCCGAGCTGAGTTGAGTCGAGTTGAGACAAGATTTGGTGACTCACCCGAACCGGGTTGATTCTTAACCCACGCACTACAAGAGCAAGTTTTTAGTCCACAAGAGGCTTTTGGGTTTGATTTGGTTTGGTTTGGTGGAAAGGCTTTGAAGTGATTTTCTTTTGGAGTGTTGCTCACGCTCCGTCAAGTGAAACGGAAACTGGGATATCGCTTGACAGGTTATGTTATTTTTGCAGGAAGATCATGTCTTGTTGTCTGAATTATGGCGTAGTTTAATTGTTGTTAGTCCTTACCACTAATATTTTAGCTATGTGCAGACAATATCTTAAAGAAAAAAAAAAGGTTCTCCAAAGCAAAAAAAAAAGTTAAAGAAGAAAAAAAGGCTAGACAAAAGAATGTGGGGTAAGGTAAGATGATGGCGGGAGTGATGTGTTGTGTTTTAGGTGAACAAATAGCCAAGAAAAACCCCACTTATTGATTGTCTCTTATGGAAGGGTTACAATCATCAAATTCGCCATCCACACGACTTTTCTTTCTTTACTAATCCGCTTTACATTTTCGTGTTCGCTTTATTCCTTCCATTGCCATTTTTTTACTTCCTATATTTATATCTTTCCCTTCTTTTGATAAGGATATATTGCCTTTAATTTTTGAAAAGAAAAGGTGATGGATACTCAATACTAAGTTTTCTACTGTTATTAGCTTATGGTTTAGGGCAACTCTTCTGTTCTTGATGGGAACGTATGTCTTTCAAGGCTCAAACTATGGCCAAGTTGACGTATTTATTATGCATGTTAAGTTTGTGGCTGCCATGGATTTCTGCTGCTAGTGGGCACTTAGTGCGTTCCCAAGCAGGCAGCGAACCGTCAAACTTGTAGGCTAATTGCTCACAGCATTACGTTGATTAGGGATGATGCTTGGCAGGTATTTGTTTTTTATCAAACCCATGTATACTAGCTGGGAGGGCTGTTCAAAACTAAAAGAACTTTTGATGGTACAATTCATGAGACACTGTAAATAGCTAAACTCTAAATGGTTTGCTCAATTATGCTTGACTTTGAGGGTCCAAATCCAACTATTGCAAAATTCTATTGGAGTCTGGGTGGGGTGAATTGATTGCTTATGTTGATGGATTTTATGGACTGGCCGAGATGATCGTAGTAGCATTGATACTAACAAATTTAGCCAACTTTGGCAAAACAGAGACCCTTTTTTTGACGATAAACAGAGACCTTGTTCAGAAAAAGGTGTGGTGGGATGGAAGCCAAATATGCAAAGGACCTTCTACATGTAAAGAACATGGAATCTGCCTCGACGAAACCCCTGGGACTTTACAACCAGCATGATCAAACAAAGGCTGGAGACTCTAGAAAAAATGTCACTGCCCACTTTACGAATTGTCTTGGTATGTGTCTGAGAGATCAAAAGAAAGTAAACATAGAATACCCCTTCATAAATTACTTAAGAAAAGAGAGTAGCTTGTTCGTCTTCTCTTCTTTTCTTTTGTTTTTTCTTCAATGAATCGTTTGTTCATCTTTATTGTGTCAATCAACTCAAAGTGATTGATTATAGATAATGATGGGAAAAATCATATGGCTAGTGGAATGTCGCATAACGTTTTTGGAGTGGTAATTGGAAGGTATAATATATTCATTTAACGGGAGTATAGAAAACTCAAAAGAAAATAAGAGCTTTCGGATTATTCTGAAGATTCAGAGTTTATAGCTAGAAGTCTAGATCCGCAAATTTGTGTGTAATCCCCAGAACTGTAAACAATATTGCAGAGTTGATTGCTAAGGCTGTAGTAGAAAGTATATGTCCACCTTAATTCGTGGATAACTTGTCCTATACATCTGCTGGATAGGATGATTTGTAATGATTTCGTTTGGTTAGTTATCAATAAGTACTATTGATAACAAGGGCTATCTATGCTCTCTACCAAAAAAAAAAAAAAGAAGAAGAAGAATCATAGACTGGGCCAAAATATGAGTCCAGTTTTTTGGATTCTAAGAGTCCGATGAACTTTAAATCTGGACAGGAAAGAAACCCACTTAAAACGAACTCATTGACGATGAGCCACAGGCTTTTGAATAACCCAAAGATTGTTAATGTTTCCATCTATGTATCTCCTGTGGGTTATGGGCATGAGATTGAGACCCACATAGCCCATAGCCCACGGCCACACTTATAACTTCTGCTATGCATTTTCAATTTTTTAAAGGGGCACCTTTGGGCGGCTCGTACTAGTCTTGAATTCTGGCAAACACATTTTAATTTGCGAAATTGTAATAATTAAGGAACAAGGGTGTCTCGTACTAATCTGAACTCTGGCAGACACAAAATAATTTCCGAAATTTTAAGATTTCGAGAATCTATAACTAGGAGAGAGCAAAAATACCGTGCCGAATCTTCTGAGCCGATACCGACCGAATACTGACGGTATCGGCTCGAAAATTGTGAGATTTCAGCGCCACCCCTTCCGACTGGGCCGTGCCGTTATCGCCGTTGGCTGCACTCGGTAGTATGTGGCGCATACCGTCGGTTGTCGGCGTAGGCCGTACCGACGAAGCCCACCGCAATAACCAGCACTGCAGGCTGCAGCCACCAGCCCACCCCACAGTCCAACTTTAAAAAATAAAAAACCCAACCCAAATACCCAAACATCCCCAACCCAATCGAAACATAAAAATGAAAATTAGCTAACCCTAAAAAATTGAATCAGTTCTTTCTCGACAGTCAACTCTCTCTCTCTTTCTTTCTCTCTTCGTCTCTACTCTCTCGTCCGCCTCTGTTGACTGTTGTGGCTGCTTGCGACTGCAGCTGCGCTCAGAGGTCGCGGTTGCGATGGTGACGCGAGTCAAGCGACGGCGACGCGAGTCTCAACTGTGAAGCCCACAACAGGATTCAGGTAATTGGCAAATTTGAGATTTGAGTGGCGCAACTCAATTTCTTCTGTTTTGGATTTGCTCTTTGAGATTTGAGTGTGTAATTGGATTTTGGAAGTTGAAGTTAGAACATTTGTATGATGGTGACATTGTGTAACTGTAATTGGATTTAGTCTATTTGAGTTTGAATATTTGTAATTTTATTGTATTTGATTATGATTGTGTCTTGGATTATTGTGATGCACTGATGATGCAAGAGATGATGTTTAGTTCATGTTAATAAATTGTTGGTCATTTCCATTTGCCAGTTTATTTCTTTGATATCGGTTGAGTAAATTTCCGACCGAACCGAGGTCAGTACTTATCGGTAGTCTACCGATCGGCACAGAGGGCATAACGGCACAGCATCGGTCGGAAAAAGGGGCAGTTGGAAAAGTCATACCGAACCCTTATCGGCACGGTATGTGCCGAACCGACCGATTGCTCTCTCCTATCTATAACAGCGCAGTCCATCATGTCAGGAATGAACTATTATTGAAAAAAAAAAACTGATGAAGAAAAGGAAAGAATAACCATTTAGTAAAGTAGATAATTTGAATGAAGAAAAACTTCATCTCTTTCTAGTTTGAAAATTTAATCAGCTAAGGGTGAGATATTTCCAGCAGAATCTTTTCCTGAATATGCTCAACATCTTTCCTAAATTACGCATTTTAAAATTAGCGACCACCATTCAGATATTTCGGGTTTCCACTTGTCTCCAGGAAGTTATCTTTGGCTAATTGCGCGCCATTGATCACCAAGATTTCAAATATCTTAATTTTTATTTTAATAAAAAGTTTGAGTTGAGGAGAGGCATCTCACTTCAAGACCAGAGCAAACCACAGGCTTGAGAGCTTAGAGTGGTATTTACTTTGTCAATCAACTATGGCTTAAATATTTATTCTAAAAAAAAATCTTTGGTTAGATTATTAATAATCTTCAAAGCAAATTATTATATCTAGCAAATCATGGCACTGGACGTATATCAGTAGGATTTTACTTATCTAGCAAATTATTTTTTTCATTGACTTGGATATGGTACTACGTACTACATGCAGAGAGAGGGAAACTTGAAGGTTCAATACCAATATAATTACAGTAAGCTTACAGTTCAAAACAAAAACCAAAAAGATTCAGTCAACTCCACTAAAATACATGGGATTTGGTATAATATATGCCACCATATCCCCAAGCACAAGACTTGACCTTAATTAAAAGGAAGCTAAACACGCATAAGAGCGGGAAATTAAGAAGCTTAGCTAGCAAATATCCCATCACATTATGGAGCAAGCGTGAGGATTTTCATCGCTAAATATAGCACTGGCTTGTTCATCAACAACTGTGGAATATACCGGTTTCTGATAGTAACCATAGTTCTCATCATCATAGCCATGCCTGTCATAGTTGTATGAAGATGATGATGTCCTAGACTTACGACGAGCAGTAGCAAAATAGGTGACTGCCTGTGTTTGGTGCTGTTGTTGATAATAGTACTGTTGGTTAAAGTTATGGTATTCGGGATTATAAGGGTAAGGCCATAGCTCAGCTCTCCTCCCTGTCTTCCTCACTGCTCTAAGTACTCTCTCCTGGTCTGCCCACCCCATCACTGTTACTTTTTGCATGCCCATGTCTATGTCGATGTCATGCACCCCTGGTAGAGAAAATTAAATTTGACTTCAATAAACTTTCTTATAGGATAATTATAATTAACTAATCAACTTTGTTTGGGCAGATTATCATTAGATAAAACACTTTATTTTGCAGCAACAACACATATATACGTACCATCTAGCTTTTGAATAGCTTTCCTTATCTTGGTCTCGCAGCCGGCACAATCCATATGCACTAGCATCTCCGTGACCTGCTAGGACCACGGCAGAAATAAAAGATTTTTTCTTTGTCAACTATATGTACGTAGTTATAAAGATATACATACTAATTAACAAGAAGCATGAAATTATAACAAGCAACTTTTAAATTTCGTATCCAGAAAATAACAGAATTGCTTCTTTTGTTTGAAAAAGATAATAGAAAGAATTTGGCCTAGCCCGCCATGTTCCATTCTTGGTCGAAAGTTACCTATACTGGGTAATTGAATTGGAATTATGCGCTTATTTACTCCAATAGATATAGTGTCAAGAAATAAAATTCTACATCAAATGATAATATAGTCATTTTTTTAACCAAAGGAAAGCACACAGAATTATCTCAAAACTATAGTGACTTTGAATAGCACAGAATGCTATATAATTCATATACACAACACGAGATTAAGCCAAGTGGGACTTAACTGCGTCACCACATGCATAGATAGAGCAATACAACGCATGAATTAATTAAGTAATCAATACAAACGATGCAAATGCAAGTGACACAACAAACCATAAGATTTTTGCCCGAAGACAAGAGGTGTTTCTAAGCAGACTCACCGTCATTGTAGCGGCTTAACAAGAGCTCCTGTGTTTTCTTTTTTTTTTTTTTGTCGAAGAGAGCTCCTGTGTTTTCGAAAACTACAGTTCTAAGGGATGTATATGTGTGATTATGTGAAGAAGCCAATATGAGAAGAGGGTCTATATATAGAACCAATAAAGAACTTTTCTTATGGCTTCTTTTTCTTTGCTGAGGTAATGCAGAGAGGGATAAGAAAGAATATCTAAATAGTCCCCTTACGGACCATTTACTTTTCTCTTTTCTTCCAAGTTGTGTTGTAGTATATCTCACTGAACCTGCATTTGCACAAAAGATTCCGGAGAAAGTGCATAGCAGCTGCTTGCAAGTCAGCTTTGGGCTTGCTAGCCACAGGACGTATTTTATTATCTTGGAAAATACTTAAAACACAAATTTTGTATTCAACGTTTCTATCATGAATTGGGTAGTCAAGGACTAATAAAATACAAAGGTGATAAATACGAGATTTACAACAAAAGTGTGATAAAATCACTTGTTATATATGTACCAAATTTACATATTCATTTTCTTAGGCAGATTATGGTGCCATCGGTATATATATATATATATCTTTCCCCCGTATATCTGCAGCATAAACTTTTGTTCAAAAGTTACATAACTTTATAAGAAAGTTATACTCTATCCCATGTTACACTTTTCCCTTCACAACTGAATATCTATTTGAGGTTGTATGCACACTTTACCCTAAGCTAGTACAATCTGAACTTATATATTTTCCAAGCTTTAGATGCTCTCATAAGGTATATATTACGTTTAAGCATGGATATCAGATTAACTTTCACAGGAGCAAAACAGAAAAAAGAACAAAATTATAAAAGCTTGCCTTGCGAGCTATGGATTTGCCAGAATTAAGGAACGACATTATTGTAGTGTTTGAGTTTGGGCAACTGAAATCCTAATAAGTTTGGCAACCGCGTAGCCTTGTACGAAGAGGAATAGAGGGGTGAGGGTTTGACAAGTAATGATATGCACGATAAGTTGTTATTACATTCTTAATTAGTTGTGTTTGAAAGAAAGTGCTGCAAGCTAACCGAATTCAAACCAGTAGTCGTTGGTGTTAGGTGATTCCTTTAAGGGTCAGAAATTGCCATGCAATCTAATGATAGGTTTTTTTCCACCTGTGCTGCTGATCATTAACTGATTACGATTACTGGGCGTAAGCCCATATTTAATTGATAGCTCTTTTCCCTGGAAATTTGGCCTTGGTCAGAATAATCCTTAAGTACAGAAATAATGCAAGTTGTTGATGATCAGTTGAAGACGCGTAAGTGTTCTTTATTTTTTTGCTCACTCAATTTCCTAGAGATTATCTCCGAAACCTATGCATAAATATTTAAGTAGACTTTAGGGGGGAAAAACTGACAAATACATAACGATGTCGATGGTAATGGTAAACAATCACTTTGGAAGTTCAGTGTTATCTGGCGTAATGGAATAACGTCATCAAACGTATGTGACGCAGATAGTTTTGCACTAAGACCATTCGATGTATAAAATATGTAAACGAGATATATTTGTAAATGACCAAGACTTTCAAGTCTTTTCTTTTTTGTGTGAAATCTCTAAAGTCTTTTCTTTACGAAAAGTAGACCGACTTGAGCCATTTCATTAAAGAAAAAATCCATATCGTGAATCGATTTGTGATGCATGCACACAGGAGCTATGACTTCAGAACGACAGAATGTGTCTTCAAGGAGCTGAATAGTGTATGTGTTTTAAGTAAAAAGTTCAAGACTGAAGAAGGCTAAGTGGCTAAAGCCAAGAACATCATGCTTTGGGATTGTAAACGGTAGTTTTGATGAAAACACACTTATGGGCAAAATTCACCTCAAGCATTCCTCTTGCCATGACAAATACTTTCCCAGTTGAGGCATTCACTGCCGCAGTAAGTCCCTGGAATAACTTCCATACCCCTATGTATGCATGCTTGACATCATAACAGTTTTCCTGCAATTGACGCCTAAAATCACTTAACCAGTTTCCCAATTAATCAATCATCTTATTTAGTCATGGCATCTGGAAATCCATCTCTGACTTTGATAATCTTATAGACAAGGTCATCATAACTGAATCTACTTAGAAACCAGTTCTTTCCAGAGTCAAACTGGACATCAGTCGACCTGAAAGGATAAATTAGCAGGCAATAAATTGCTTCCTTTCTCATAGTAACCCCAAAGGAACACGTAGTACATCGATAACCCCCTATTTTAAGAACTGTTGAATATTATATAACCAAATAAACAAAGAAACCAAGTAAGTGATAACCATTTGTAATAGGTCATCCGACTCTATCTCTCTCTGCAATCCAAGGATACTAACTTCTTAGCGGACGTGCCATAGTAAATTGCACTATTTACATACGGCATTCATCAATTCTGTTTTTATGAAGTTTAAATGCTGGGTTGACCCAAGTGCCACAGTTGCATTGCATTCCTGCCCAGTTGAAGGAACCCAAACGTGCTTTGCAGCCAATGCACCAGAGTTTGTCACCCACATAACCTTCCTCCACTGGCCAATTCAAGATCCATATAAGTTAGCATTTTCACAAAACAAATGTACAAGAATGGATGGTAGTTTATTGATAGATATAGTTCAGAGTCACCTCTTTCGCTCATCCACTTCATGGGCTCTACAAATATAGAGGAGCATTCAGGGGGTTCGCTTTCAGAAATATCAGTACGCCACTTATTCCATTTGAAGGCTTTTTCTCCCGCTCCACGCTCATGGGTAACTATTGTTTCATCAGATGCAAGGATTCTTCGACATTTTTTACAGCGATAAATAACTCTCGACCTTGGGACGGATTCAACCTCCACATTATTGGCAGCTGCCTCAGGTTTAGGGACAGGCTCTGAATCAGGGTTAATAGCTGTAGCCATTACTGCAAACAATAACTATCGGTCAGTCATATTATCAATGACTTGCATAACCAAAATTATATCTACTCCATATGCACGACAACAAGAAGTATGAAATCAATAAAGAAAGTTTCAGGATTCCATTCCCAAACTCACTGTTTCAGAGTTGTCTAACAATCAAAACTTGGTTACACACTCCCATACAAAATTTACATACACGAGTGCTTAGGCCTGCAAATCTCACAGCAAAGTGATGATTTGTGGCATTGATTCAAGTACTTAAACCTGCTTCCCTTCTTTTCTAACCACGGAATTTTATTTACCTTTACCAACAAACAAGTAAAAGAAAAGCATGGCAGCAAACAAATTGCATCATACAAAAAAAACAAGAGGAACAGGAAAAGAAGAAGAAGAAAAACAACACGAAAGAAACAGTGACAGTCCAAAAACTTGCACAAAGCAAGACCCCTGCCTGGTTGGTTTGATCATCAACCGGACTAACACTGAACCACATACACAAATTCTGAGAAAGCTAGCATGAAAGAAAAGTAGAGGACATGTTCGATAACAAACACCATATTAACACATGGAAATTCAAGCTTGCGAAATCAACCCTAAAACAGGACACACGAACACAAAGCTCCCAAAATCAAGACAAATCGCAACCTTAAACCACAATTAATGTTCCCACAAACACTGTCAAGACGTAGAAAGCAGCAAAACGCAAAATACCAGCACCAATCAATCACCAAAAGAAAAGTGCATCAAGCTCAATCCAACCATCCAAAAAAGCACCCCACACCCAAACCTCCAACTTCAATTTCTTACCTAAAACATAAACAGAACAGCATCAAAATCCCATCTTTAACCTCGAATTCAATCATCCGCTCATTAGCCGCATTATTAACGTTTCAGTTTAACGCCAGGAACTAACCAACCATCATAAGAAGTTTCAAAAGCTACTAATCCAACAAAACAGAGCACGAAAATTGATAATAAGAAGCATTGAGTTTCGAAAACAACAAAACCAAAAAAACATAAAACACATAACAGTGGCCAAATTAATCATCATGAGTTCTAAAAACCATTAAAGCACGAATTTTAAATTCGCAAAAGATTCTTTACCAACAAAATCTTGCAAACGGGAATTTACCTTCCGGAAGAGAGTAATACGGAGACGGTGTGTGGATCAGTGGCCGGAGACGGTGCGGCGGAGCTGAACAGAAGACGATGAACTGGAAGACTGGAACTAGAGCCGACTTAGGCGTGCGTCTCTCTAGGATTCTTTAATAGCTACTTGTGGGCTTTGGTGGGCTGAGGATCTTATTGGGCTCGTTTCGAGTCTTGTTTATTTAGATTTGGGCTTAACTCTTTGGTTGATGAGCCTGAATTTAGCATGGGCTTCATTTTAAAAGGAAAGAAAGGGTCAAATTTATCAGTTTAGGCCTCGGCCCACCTTCTCAATTTTGCTTTCATTGTTGGATTTTGGCAATATATAGAAGTTGGGGGGAAAAAAAAAGAGAGGTAAAATAAAATGAAGAAAAGCATTATTATTTTTCTTTTTATTAAAGAAGTAAAGCATTATTATACGCGGAAAATATAGAGTAAAAATTTTGTAACTTTTTGTCAGATTTTGCTCCGGTGCTTATCAGATGATTATGACAAATGAAAAAAAAAAGATAGCATACAATTATCGGTGGTGTGAGTAAAATACTGGATGGGGGGGAAGGAGCCAAATTCTCAAGAGGGGACGTCAAGAAATAATATAGAGCTAATTAATACACAAGACATGAAGTGTCGAACTAAGCAACCTTCTAGTTATCGTAACAAAGTTAACTTCCTTGAGAGTTGAGAGGGATTGCTATCTCATGATTGGTTAACATGCAGTGTTTGGATTCAGACTATTAAGAAAGATTCGAGCTAGGACCAGGTTGTGTCCATTTTTGCTGAGGGAATCTTGATTTCAGCTGAAAAAAACCAGAGGAATCTGACTGTAGTTGAATGGTATCTTTATGATTTTGATATTTGGTCGAAATATATTCTGTGATGGATTATTAACTCGACAAAATAGATGGCTCTAAATGCCAATAAGGTCCAATAGACCGGTGTAAAAGATGTAAACGTCAATGCACATCAATCTTTTCCGTTTGAAAACTGCACGAGTACACAAAAATGTGCATCACTAGCCTGTATGGGATCTGCAAAGTAGATTATTCTACATCCTGAATTCCTGATAAGGGTTCACAAAATCTCGTTAGGCTTGTGTCTAGTACATGATTGAGAAAGATCCAAGCTTCTGGTTAAATTATGACTTATTTGAAGCAAACCTAATCTTGGCAGTTTATGGTTTGTTAAGCTTAATCTTAGTTCCTCAAACAAAAGAAAGCTTAATCTTAGTTCAATTTGGATTGAATCACCTAGAAAGATACCGCATACTAGTTTTTTTGGATACCACCCTTGCTATGCATTAGTTTGTGTGTAATTTCGTATGGTAATCTTTATGTAACTCAATACAGAAGAGAATTAAAAGCCTGAAATACATAATTTTATTGTTAATGAGAGTAACTTTCTCCTGAACGATACAATCCGTAACAAACAATTTTGTTCTAGATCAATTTGACCGATCTTATAATCCTGAATAAATGATGTGAAAATTATCAAACCAGTCGCTTGTATAACTTGCTAATTAGTATAGTTCTTCCATACAATTCTCCAAGCGTTGAAACAAAAGATTCTATGTTACTTAAACTAAGAAAATTCCTAAAATTTGAATCTTGTGGCCAGGCTCAAGAATCTTGTTGCTACACTCAAGAAAACACTCCAATGAATTACGAATCCAATGACCCTACCAGCATTCTACGAATGATGACAATATATAATTTGACATGATTAATGTTTCTTCCCTGAAAGTTATTTGCATGATAATGCTTGATTTGAGTTCACAAATGGCTTGTCAATCCATATCAGAACATTTTTCCCATTAACATATTAAAAATTGTAGTTGTGTCACTTTCTCTACCACCAGAAGGTATAGAAGCAATCTGTGTCTATAAATATTGGCAGCCATTTTGATAGTTGCTACAAAGATTCACTTACTCTTGGCACATATACACAATATGGCTACAAGAAAATGCCAATATTTCTCTTCTATGATTTTTCTCCTTATTTTAGCCATATGGATGACACAAACTGTACTTTCTCGCCCTCTTAGTGAGGAATTCATGGTGAAAATGCATGAGGAGTGGATGGCTGAGCATGGACGCCTCTACAAAGACACAGAAGAGAAGCAAAACCGGTACATGATTTTTAAGGAGAACGTTAAGCGAATAGATGAATTTAATAATGGTGTGGATCGTGGGTACAAGCTAGGCGTGAACAAATTTGCAGACTTGACCAATGCAGAATTTCGTGCCTTGCACTTTGGCTATAAGAGGCCTTTCCTTAATTCCACATCCTCCTCCCCATCCTTCAGGTATGGAAATGTCAGTGCCGTACCAGCTAGTAAGGATTGGAGAAAAGAAGGTGCCGTGACGCCTGTCAAAGACCAAGGCTCCTGTGGTAAGTAATTTAAGGCTTAGTCCGGACCAGGATACTGTTGCATTAAAAAAAGTAATTCAAGGCTTGATGAAAGTTTAACAGAAGTGTTTTTGCACTATAAATATAGGTATCCACATCAGTTTCTGGTTTTTACTGATAATTCTGTTCCTATTTTCAATATGCAGGGTGTTGCTGGGCATTTTCAGCAGTGGCAGCTATGGAAGGAATCACAAAGCTCAAGATAGGTAAGTTGATGTCACTATCTGAACAACAGCTTGTAGACTGTGACATCAATGGTGAAGATCAAGGTTGTGAAGGAGGCCTGATGGACACTGCTTTCGAATTTATCAAAAGCAGCGGTGGCCTCACAAGGGAAGCTAATTATCCCTATCAAGGAGAAGATGGCACCTGTAGAAAGGCAATATCTCCAGCAGCAAGAATAACTGGTTACGAGGATGTGCCATCAAATAATGAACAGGCACTCTTGCAAGCTGTGACCCACCAACCAGTTTCTGTTGCTATTGAGGGCAGTGGATATGATTTTCAGTTTTATAAATCAGGTGTGTTCACTGGGGAGTGTGGCACATATTTAAACCATGCAGTTACTGCAATTGGATACGGTACTAGTAGTGATGGGACCAAGTATTGGCTGCTAAAGAATTCGTGGGGGACTAGCTGGGGTGAAAAGGGATATATGAGGATTCAGAGAGATATTAGTTCAAGCGAAGGCCTATGCGGTCTTGCCATGGAAGCTTCTTATCCAACTGCATAAAAAGATTGCACAGGTTGTTTTATGTACAAATATTGGAAATATTGAAGAATGTATACATACTTCATAGATGTTCTAGTAATTGCGTATAGTGTGCTTGTGTTGTAAATTTAGTAGTTTAGGTCTTGGAATAATCTGATATATGTAAGCTTAATGCTTAAGGTGTCTGTACAACTGTATATCTTATAGTTTGAAGTCTTGAGCATAAATATTAAGCTTGATCTTAGTAGTTCTACATAACTGTAAATTTTAAGCCATGAGAAATCCTAAAGAATTATAGAAGTAACTCTATTGTCCAATTTCCAGTATTGAAAGCAATTCTGCAGACCACTCATTTTCCCATATCAATCAAACCACGCAAACTTTTGTAGTAATTCTCAGAAGCATATAATAACCAGTTCTTTTATTCCAATTCATTTATAGGAGGACCACAAGTACACACCATGAAAGCAGACAGAAATAACAAAAGCAGAAACAAGCCAAATCCTGAAAACCACTAGACCCTCTTCAAAGCTAGACACTGATAAGACCCTGGAACAAAGCAACATTCATCAAGTAGAATCAGTTGTCAAGATGATAGTGAGCGGCCGGGCCAGCAGCAGCAGCAGGACTGATGTCAGAGGAAGAAGCAGATGCATCACAGTAACCTCTTAGTATGTTTCCTTCTTCAGCAGTGAAACCAAGAGAGGTGAGCATAGCAGGCCAGCAGTGGTGCGTGATTACACCAATGGCACGGCAACAATCAGGGCCGATATCAGCCTGGCCATTGAGGAAATATATCAAGATCTCGTTTGTGCAAGATCTTATCTCCATCAGTGCATTCCAGCACTCCACCAAGCCACCGCTGGCTTCCAACCTTTCTGCAAGATTGTAGCCTGGTTCGAAGGCAATTTCCCTGGTTGCTGCTGCACTGGCTATGACCAATGTGAGGACCAATAGGACTGAAAGATTCTTGAAAGCCATGATACTCTTTTGACTGTTTTTTTGCTTATGCGTGGAAGAGGATCAGAGAAATGTTGATGCTTAGTCCAAGCTTTGTGGTGGTATTTATAGTGAATTGCTGGGGGAGAGGAAGAGGTCAGCTATTAAAGGTGTGGCTGGTGTTACAATTATCTATTAAAAGTTTCTGGCGAAGATGAAAGGTTTCTTAAACTGATTGCACTGGGAGATTAATGAGGAAGAGATAGTGAGTTTGCTAGCCCCTTCAGCTATTTACATCATATGCTATATGATCAACTTTTATTAGCTTGAGAGTCAGTTACGTAAGAACTCACTGCTCCTTTTGTCTATCCGTCTCTCCCACAATAAATTACAGCGATCCCACTATTTATAAATTAATATTGCCCCTACATCTAAATCAGTTTTTGTAGAACTCAAACATCTTTTGCCAATGGCTCTAAATCTACAAATTGGACGCAACTAATGTTAACTAGGGAATAAAACGGTCAACCCAGCAAAGCATTCTGCCATGTAATTTGATTACAATAATCATATGGATATTAGTATTGACCAGCTAATAATCTAGGAAAGTTGTACCATAAGTTTTTTGCAAGATAATAATGCTGTCAGCTACAAATGCAAAGCTTGAACAGAATCAATTTCCAGATTTTCTGTTGGTATTAGATTCTCCTTATCTGTCATTAGTTTTACCTATCAAAAAGAGAAGTTACATCCTCACTTTTTGCTCTTTTTTGCTCTTTTCAAGAGCAAGGTGTGTTATTATATACTTCCCAGATTTTTGCATTCTTTTCTTCTTTCTTTCCGGACTACGCAAAGGCATACATACATAAAGGACAACAGTATTGGCAAAATGAGAAATTTAAGAAAAACATCCTCAACAAAATTAAAGGGCATTATTATCCTTACACAACACTCTAAAAACGTCACTCGACTCATGCAAACAAGAAGATAAAGCTTCCACACAGACACCACCTAATCTCCGCTTCTATAACATCTTCCCTCCCTGAATCTTTTTACTTTTATGCACTGCGGAAGAACAAAACTACTCTCTTAACTCGACTGGCGCAACTCTGGGCGGACAAAGTCTGCATCTGCGGGCACTGAGATGTCCACAGTTGGTCTCAATTCAGCACAGACCTTAATGGCTCCATGAATAGGATCAGAGAGGAAGTTGCTAATAAGGTCCTGGTTGATAGAAGCAGCTGAGTCCACAGCTACAAAAGCCTGTTGTGTAAGGACGTAGTCGAAACGGGGAGCCCATTTCCTTGATCCTAATCGTGCAGTAGTGGAACAATTGTCAACCATGAAGGAAACTCCTCGAGCATGCATGAAGGGATTCAGAGAATCCACAGCTTCAATCAAACTCTCATTGATGATCTCAGAGTACGAATGTCCCTTCTTCCTCAAGACCTCAATCTGAAATTCAAATTATAAGAGTCACAACACAGTAGAGAAAATATCATGCAGCAATAAATTATTCAGGAAAATAGAAGTCCGACATAAAACCTATACTGGGGAGATAGGATCTGTTACCTGAGCCATCATCAGTGCCACAAATACTCCTGCAGTGAAAGGATAGAGAGGACCCAAGTCACCAGCAGGTCGTGTTGCTCTAACACGCTCACCAACCTTCCACATGCGGGTTTGATCAATTTTACCCATAGGGAATGCTGGTAGACCTTCCTTCTCCTGTCAAAAAGTACAGCACCAGCAAAAGATTAAAAATGAGCCAGAGACATCAAAAGAAAGGGAGTTTCTATTTTGACCAGTGTCATCTTACTTGGAATCGGCGTCCGGCCAAAACCACACTCCGGATCTCGCTACCACTGGCAACATCTTCATAGCACTCATACAAGATATCCATACAAGGATAATATGAGGCACTATATGCAGTCACGAAGTCCTTTTTGCCCTCTTCTGACAGTGAGTTGTAAACAGCAAGCATACCCTGTCAAAAACATCATATGCAAACAGACCCTGAATAAGAATGAGGGCAAAGTCGATAAGCATATGGAAAATTTGCGTATGAGAGAGGAGCCAACCTTTGTTGAGATGGTCTTAGAAATTATTCCTGTTATGCTCTCAACTGTATTTTTGTAAGCCAAATCTTCATTCATTCCACGCTCAGTGTATCTTCTAAACAAGCATTCCACCACACCATGAACAGCACCCAGAAGAATGCCTAGAGGGAAGGAAGGCCGCAATCAAATACCAGATAACTTCTAACTATTGGGATGATAGAAATGATTAACATAAACAATTCAGCTCACCACGCTCCCCAAAGATGTCACTTTTATACTCCTGTTCCAAAGTGGTTGCGAATGTAAAGGGAGAGCCAAGAGCAACAGACCATCCCAAAGCCACATCAGTAGCCCTACCATCAACATCCTGTTCAAAAGCAAGATGATGAATGAATAATGTATTCCTCCATATAACTGGATAAAGTTGACAGTTACAGTGTCATTTTAAACTGATAAAAAAATCTAAGAGTAAACTGAAGAGAGGGAAACAGACCTGGTGGACAGCAAAGCTGGAATTGATTCCGGCACCATTGATCTCTTTGCCCTGAACATATAGTCTCCTGACAGAGGGCCCCATCCCCTTGGGACAAACAGCAATTACACTAATGTGCTTGGGAAAGTCAAGTCCCAAGGACTGCAAATGTCCAAGAAGGAAACCATGGGAAAGCCCAAGGATGCTGTTTGGTTTCATATGGGAGAATATCTTTTCGTAGTTATCTGCCTGTAGCAAACAAATAGTACATGAGCCACTTAAGCAACCACATTAGCACATATATATAGCTCAAAGTTTCAGCAATTGGTGCACAATCTAGATTGTCACAATCTGAAAATCAGTATCACAAACCCAACCAACCTGTGCAGCATCAGAAATCAATAACATGACAAGATCACTGCCAGCAACAGTTTCCCATATGTCCCCCAGAGTTCCATTCTCTTCACTAAAACCTGCAGCACGAGCCTCAGCAAAGGAGCTGGAGCCCTTCCTCAGCCCAATCTACAGCAGATAAACACCCAATATGACAACTTTATTCACCAAAGGAAGCCAACTCAATCAAGACAGTCAAAAAGTAATCATCAAACACACAAAACGGCAAACCACTCAAGAACGAGAAGAAGATGTGAAATAGCTTGCCTTGACTTTAATATCAGATTTCGCGTCAGCAAGAGAATCCCTCAAGTTCTGGGCTTGAGCTGGCCCCTAAGACAACAGCATCAGTCAAATGGTTACTACCAATAATACACAAGTACATTAACCAACTAAAGTAACTGAGAAAGCAAAGCACTTCATATTTTTTTGACATAACATGGTACATCAGAAACAGGAATAATGGTTAAACCTGAGAACCCCAGCCAATGACTCCAATCTGCTTAATACCCTTGAACGCATCATGCAACAGAGGGAACAAATCCCTCCCTCCTCTCACGATATACTGCATAGACACAAGAGAAACAAAGACAACCAAAAAGACAGTCAACCCACTGCATACACCTCCATAAAAAGAGCATAAACAGGGGAGGGGAAGTAAGAACATAGAAAAAAAAAAAACCCAACAAAGCAATTGATAGATAGCCTTCATTTCTTGAACAAAACAACAACAACAGCGAGAGCGAGAGCAACAGCTGTAACACATGAAAACAACAGAACATTTTTTAGCATTAGGTTTACCTCGTCGTGGCCAGCGAGGGTGATCTTCTCCTTCTTGAAGACGGAGGTGTTGAAGTCAAGCGAGGTAGCGGGGGTGATGGAAGGAGAGGAGACCATTCTCACCGTAAGGGGAGAGGATCTTTGCTTGGTGTTTAGCGACAGAGACGACGAAAAGGAGGAGGAGGAGAGAAATGACAGAGAGGAGGTGGATCCTGAGGGTTTGGGTGTCACCGCAGCGGAGGAGAGTGACGGCGCGAAGGCCTTGGCCGTGGCGGAGGTGGCGGCGGCCATTTTTGTTGAGCAAAGAGAGGTTTTTAGTTAGAGAAGAGGAAGGAGAGAGTTGGGGGAAATGGCGGCGAGAAAAGGGGAACAACTGATGGAGGGGTTTGGTTTGGTTTCACTGCACTATTTATTGCACTTTTCAGACACTGTGTGTTTGTCACGTGGGACACTAGACTTGAGACTTGGAAGTATGGGGTTTGGAGCACGTGCAACAACATAAAACGGTGTCGGGTGGGTAGTTTGGTTTGTTTGTCTCTCTCTGGTTCAACCACTTGTTGTGCTTTTTGGCAGGAAAATACAGACAATTTGTATATGTACTGTCTGCCGCATCACCATGGACAGACAATTATTAAAACTGGCCTTTTCGCTGCTTATCGAGTTTGACAGAGTTCTTGTCAAGACTAGTTGCTGCTGGGCTTTTTCCAAATTTTTGCCTTCACGATCAACAAATTTTGTTTTTTTGATCAACAATCCTTGCAATTTCAGTTTTGAACTTCTTTTTTCTTTTTGATGATGGAAAGATTACAGACTACTTACTATTTTTTTCATACCTTGGCAAAATAACCTTAGCCTCTCCTTCACTCTCCCACTCGTTGTTTGTTTCTTTCGGTCCATATATATAGCCCAGGCCATCGTTAGATACATTGAAGCTTCCTCATATGTCAATTTGAGCGGGAAGAACAGCCAATCGAATCAAAACCACGCAATCCCCTAAAAAGCATTCCAACTCCTACAACTATTCATATGCACCCATGTTTTAGCAACTTGATGAGAACAGAATAACACCGCATGAATTGAGGATTCAGGTTCTTGAAGATAGATTGGACAGTAATCAGAATGGATCGCCTTTCTTTTGGCAAGATTCATAGCCTTTGGCAAAATATCATGCATCAATCTCCAGTTAAAATGTTTTAACTTTATTTGGAACCCCCCAGATTCCACAAAATGTTTAACTTTACCCTTACAGGTGGTGGTGGTATGCACTTCTTACTGTGAAGTACCACCTTTCACTGGCATGTTGTGCCACGAATTAGCCCGAAGAATTATTGAGAGGGGCATCGCCCATACCTAATCAGGGCTCATGTGCCATAGAAATAGCTCTAGTCAAATCTTCCTTTTCTGTCTAGGATAACAAAGACTCCTTCCACCATTGAACTCGCTTGCAGATCTTCTCCCTTAAACTTTTAGAACCTGTCGTTTCTTTCTGCTAATTAATGAAGGAAGACCAAGATAATGCTCCTGGAAACACTCCTCTGCAATCCCTACTTCGGTTCTAATGTCCATTCTTGATTTTCAAGGCAGTTTGGACTAAGTTGTACATATGATTTCTGGAGGTTCACTTTTTAACCAGACATGCCTTCATATGGCAACAAAACCTTCTTAATTGCTCTCGGCCCTTCCATGGTTGCCTTAGCAAAGATAAAGAACTCATCCCCAAATACTGAGTGTGTTTCCCATGGAACTCCCCGACAACACTCAAAACCTTCAAATAATCCACTCTATTCCATCTCTCTTCAGAGCACTGTTAGGACCTTCACTTAACATGAGAAAAAAAAAAAATACAGGGAGATAAGATTTATTTGATGGAGTCCCTCTTAAATCTCAAAGAAATCCGTTTGACAATCATTGAACTTAACAGAATAGGAAACTATTGACCCACAATTCACGATAAGACACACCCAATCTTCATTTAGGCCTAGCCTCTGCATGGCATAAGCTAAGAATTTCCATTTCACCCCATCATCCACCTTTGCAATGTCTAGTTTGATAGCCATCAACCCCGCATTTCTCTTTTCCTTACCTCGAAGCAATGAAGCATCTCACAGGTAATGCTCACATTATAAGTTATCAATCTTTCAGGAAAAAAAAAAAGAACACTCTGGCATTCTGAAATCACCAATGATAAACAAACTTCCAACCTATTTGCTATGACATTTGTAACTATATTTTTATAAAGGAGACAATGCATAGGCTTATGGGACGAAAGTCCACCATTCGTGTAGGATTTGGTCTCTTTGGGATGAGATAATACAGGTATAATTTAGTTTGGAGGGAAATACATCACTATGTAACGCTTGAATCCATTGTTTCAGTAATTAAAATTTGGAAGAAAAAAATGCACTGATTCTAGCCTTAAATTTTCACATCCCAAAATGAATGGATTGGCAAAGTATTCTACCGCAATCTGTCCCATCTCCTCAATATTCTCATGAGAGTGCCCTTGGTCATCATGTAGACGTTTAATCTAGTTCTGTTTTTTTTTCGTTGGGTAGCTCTAGCATGAAAGAACCAGTGTTTCTACTTTCTATCCCCTCCTATAACTAAAGAACTCTGGAACGTTATTTTCAAAATACTTCTTCATGTTCCAAAGCCTATCAACTTCACGACACAAAATTCTTTTCTTAGCATGCAATTCTGCAATTTGTCCTTGTGGCTTATCAGTCAAGCAGCTTAATTCTCTCTTGTAAGCCTCGAATCCTCCTTAAAAGATCACCAAACTTCGCCTGCTCCTGCCAAGAATGGACATTGAAGCCACTCAAATATTGCCATAGCTTATGTAATGTTTATCAGGAAAAGAATCTACTAGCTAGTTGACTCAACAGTTTGTTATTTAATTCAATTTTGTTGGTTAACAGCATGGAGAGCCGGCATGCAACTAGTGGGAATTAGATGAACTGTTCAGGCAAGAATCCTGATAAAATCTAAGAGACCATGCATTTTTAATCCAGGCTATGTATTACAACGCAAAAGTTAAGGCTGGCCAAGAAGATAATTAATCTGTTTGCGATAATATTGTCAATGGATTCAAGAGAATTAATTAATAATGGATTATCCAGCTTATAAACTTGCAGTTCCAATAATGTTCTCTACCATAAGCCGTTCATGATCTTAATTTGTTCAATTCAGATGTTGCTAACAAATCACAACAAGAAACAAAGAGAAAATTATATATACTGGACAACAAACATCGATTCCTAATGAATTATAACTCTCACATTAGCAAAGAACTGCTGGCCTGCGATTCTTCCCACCTAATATGAACTGACTATTCAGCAACCACAGCCAATCAAGAAGAAGTATGTACCTCTAGAACAGTACAGATATCCATCACATACTTTACACCTCTTATTTCAATTGCTAGAAAAAGAAACACTACACTCTAGTCACCAGCCATTTCTTTTTATTTCTAAACTTGGGATAATTTTGTTGTTATGACTTATGACACAGAAAACAAACCGTATTAATTAGTTCTGTTTGGTATCAAATCCAAATTGGAATTGAATTCAATTCATTAAAATTTTAGAATTTGAATTCATTATAAAATCAATTCTCATGTTTGGTATAATTTTAATAATAAGGAATTGAATTCAATTCTAATGTTTGGTATAAATCAAATCATCAATTGAATTGTTAAAATTAAGTTCTCTTTCATTCTTTGGAATTGAAATTCATTTGAAATCCCAAATCCGACCGGTTTCACTCCGATTTGAAATATTAACAAAATATTGATCCAAAAATAAAAAATAGAATTCAATTCACACGATTAAATTAAGTAGAATTATACCAAGCGAAGGAATTGAATTCCCGCATACCAAACGGGCTGCAAAACTGAAATCCTTTCTGGGACTTTCTGAGTAATAAACTTTTTAGTTTGATTTTTTACTTCCTAACATAAAACAGCTAGGATACTCCCATAAACTCAATCTAGGAAAGTGTAATTCTGGGGAGATATTTGCATAGTAGTGATAGCCTGGACACGAAATAATATTTCTGTTGTTGCAACTTTTAATTTATCTCTTAAACTGTATCCGCAAATATCTATTTGCTGACCAGTCAAAATTTAACAACTCGTTTCATAAATTTTTCTTTTTGACATCCCGTTCTCAATTTAAACTTTTTGTTTTCTAAATTAAGAAACGGTGTGGATTTTAGTTGAATCCTCCTTATACATCAAGAAACCTATAAAATACATATAATCCGATAAGTATGATAATGGCTCATTTAACTTTTGAATACCCATTTAGAATGCCTCATTGATCTCAAAGTAATCAAATGCTAGTCTTGCATAGCGTCATGGCTCTCAGGAGTTAGCATCCTCTATTCTAAATTTCTAATATATGTCTGCCACCATTCAACATGCCATTGGAGCTTAATTAGTAAAATGTGGTTGGCGTATAAACAAACAAACTTGTTCTCATTGTATATATAGATTTTGTACTCATTCTACCTTTAAATAAGTTGAATCTAGACAAAGTACTCTATTGTGCTATCTCAAAATGTTATTCTATGTATTTAACATTTAAATGATATTTTCTAAAGCCAAATTAATTATGTCAACGTATGTAATGACTAGGCAGTGCTAACATACAAAACTGAACAGTCTTTTTTTTTGTGTTGACTAACAAAAATAAAATTTTTGTGTTGCTTTTGTTGTTTTTAACTAATGGTCGGAATCTTGATGTCGATTAAGTAGTAGTTGAGAGCAAAATCCCAAACAATTGGCCCTCACAAAAGGATGGGACACCTCTTTTTGTTGATACCTTGAACTATTTTTTGCCTTTTGACCTCACTTGAGAAGGCATATTTTTTCCCCCTCCCTCATCCGTATAGAGAATAGACGATTGGGAATTCAACTATATATTAAATGCCAAATAAATGCATAGCACAAAAATCAACTCTTAATAAGAAAAGGAGTGATCAAAATATATGTTCTTCTAGACATGATAAGGAATTAGACGCACTAGAAGGACAAAGATAAGGAATAGCTCTCTTCCCTTCATTTCTTTTAAGCTTGTCAGATTTGAATATGTCAAGACGCCCACAAAAACCAAATTGATAACGTCTGCCTTCCTGCCCTACTCGTGATTGGATGAAATTGTGGACAGTAAAACTGTAAAAAAATATTAAATTATTAAATCATTAACTGCCCCTATTTTTTAAGAAAATGTATCCAATCACATTTAGAAACGTCTTGTAATTAGTTGATAGAGCTAAGTTTCACTATATGTTGCTGAGATGATAAGTTGATTAATGAACTATAGTTTCAGTGGTATTGAGGTCGATTAGAAGTAATAATAGGTTGGGATTTTCTTCTTGTTGATGGGCTGCTAATGTAATGCCTAGGTTATGGTAGTTTAATGGAGAAATTTGGACTAACTCCCATTTTAAACAAAAAAAAAAACATTAACCAATATAGGATTGGTCCAAGTAGTAAGTAATTTGGTTTTGCTTATTTGAAGTCTCAGGTTCGAATCCTCGTTTAAGCAGAAAATCCCCAGTGGAATTCGGATTAGTTAGAGTAAAGCTCTATAGGAAAAAAAAAAAGGAAAAAACATTAGTTATCATCTAATTAATCTTTATTATTTTGCTTGGCGTTTTGTTTTACAGACAACCAAAAGCTCCACATCTTTCAGACCAGATAACCTCATACCCACCCCATAACTGCCAAAACACACATGTTTTTAAAAATAAATTGTATTGTATCCAATAATTTGCTAACTTAAAGCCAACTCATGCCCCCAAAATGAGTTTTTTTTTTTAGAATGGGTTATATTAAAGTCATTTGACCTTACAGCTCAAAGGCCATATATACTACTAATATCTTTCATTAAACTGAAACGCTATTATTAAGAAAAGCTATATTTTAATAAGTTGAAAAAAAAAAAGAAGAAGAAATGACATCGACAGCCAATATTGTAGTTCCTATTTATATTGCCAGAAATCATGCTCCTCAAGTCTCAACTCTCAAGTTTCCAACATTTTGGCTCACCTGACCAGAGAGAGACCCTTCTCTGTTCCCAAAACCAAGCCATCTTCTCCAATCTCCTCAAAGCTCCCCTTGTGAACTTCATTTCCTTGCAAAGTCTTTGTCTCTTTCTCCTTGATTATTCATCAGAATCCAAGCAAACAAAAAAGATTCACTCTTCCAAAAAGGCTTTCTCCACTTTCCCAAGAAATCTCACACATATCAAAGAAAATTATATGATGCTCTTCAAGACCATCAAGAAGAAAATGTGGATGTTCTCTCACTAACATATCTCGATGTCCCTTCATCAATCCAAGACCTGTCTTGTTTACGTTATGGAAGGCATGTTTATAGCCAAAACAATCGCCAACAAACCTGTAAAGCATCAAATCTTCCCCCTCCAAAAGCTTTCCTTCTGGTTTGCCCCTACATCTCGCCCACCAGGACAGCTCTTCTTCTTCACCTTCGGCCCATAAAAAAACCACTACTCTTAACAGCAGAAAGCAGAATCTCTCATTAGTTTATTAGTTTTAACAAACGTAAAAGTTAGCAAACAAAAAAGCTGAGCTTTGTCTTCAGGAAATGGTTGCTCATCATTACCGCCCTAACAGTTCATCATTCGGGTCCCCTCATTTTAACATGTTGGATCCATTTTCGCACAGCTTAGGAGGTTTCAATGAGGTTTCGCGAGGTGGGTCGATGCCAACGCAGGCTCTGGTGCTGGATACTGAGAAAGGAGAACTTGTAAAGGCACCGGCAAGTGTGGGAAAGAAGGGAGTGTGCGAGGCCAAGGCTTTGGCAGCTTTGAAGAGCCATAGTGAGGCAGAGAGGAGGAGAAGGGAAAGGATCAATGCTCATCTTGACACTCTTCGTGGACTTGTCCCCTGCACTGAAAAGGTTATCATCACCGCCCTCTCCATCTCTCTCGCTTCTAAATTATCTTATTGATGATTGATAGTTTTATAACACAATTCAATATATCCATACCACCTGCTCGACTGCTTCTGTCTCGCCTAGCCTTGAATTATTTTGAACCTTTTCTGCAAACTGGCTTGCATTAGAAGATTGACTTAATTTGGTTCATCTGATGAACTTTCATGGGTGCTATTTATCCCCCTTTTTTTCTGTCTAAATATTGGCTCTTTAATGTTGAATAAAGGAACTATATATTCATGGTAAAGCTGCTTTTCTTTTTTTTGGGTGTAAAGGGAGGTTATGATGCACTATCCCAGAGATTCAAGCTGAATTTTATTGTTTTAAAGACTAATGGAGAAGGAGGGATTGGAGCTGATTTTAGTTTGAGGTACAATTAAGAAAAAGGACAGAACAACAGAGGAACACTTGAACTGAAAATTTCTGAATTTTGGCCTTATCTGGAAGATGTTTATCTTGCCCAGAAAATAGGAAAAAGGAAAATTCAAATAAAATTTCATCCTATTTATTGTGTGTCTACTTAGATAGAGGCTGACTAATTAGACTGGATCACTGGGGTGGCTAGAAAGTGGTAATGCCCCCCACCTTCTACCTTGGTCTCTTTTGCATCTTGAAAAGAAGCTGTCAATGAAATCAAGTAAGCCACATTCCTTGAAACTCTGACAGAATTTATCCTTGCAGGGAGTAGCTAACTGGATTGTCTTTGACATTTCTAATCCATTAATTATTATGTCTAATGAAACTTCAAACTGTTTATAAGCCATAAGCCCTGATATAATGCCATATATCTTCCATATGAGATAGAAAACTTCCCCAGGTTCATTGAACGTCATCTAGGTTACTTGTTTTGTGAAAATGGGAAAGTCAAACCTGAAATCTAATCACTAAATAAAGTCAACCCTGGAACATAGCATCTTGATATGCACTTTTAAGGACTTGAATAATCTGTCAGATGATCTCTGATGACTCAGAGCTTCCTCTCCTGTATCCCAACTGAGAAAATCTATTTAGAAATCATCGCAGGTAGCAACTACTGCGTATAAGTAATATGTGACATCAGATTCTGGAATTAGTCTGATGACTGCTAAGACTGCTATTTTAGTAAGTAATGTTGGGTACTTACAATTTAATAAGGCGGGCTTAGTTCAGCAACCTCCAGAAGCGAGGCCACTATTGTTGCCATCTGCACTTAAGCATACATAGAATATATACATAATTTGGCTAACAGAGAAATAGTTCAGTAACACCCTACCCTACGGATCCACTTCAGTCCAAAGAAAGAATAATATTATGTCCAATCAGCAATTTTGTATTGGTTGATATTGTGGCTGCTTAACAAGTAAAGCCAATCTGATTAATAACAAATATATTAATATATATTTCACAGGGTCAAAGCTACTGTCGGTAGGATACCACATATATACAAGAAAGATTAGGTGATTAGTACTTGATTATGACTGGATGAGTCCTCTTTTGAGTCTGCATATGTAATATATGATGGGTATGTGTCGGTTTGTTAGCTAGTAAGCATAGTATTTAATTGTGGATAGAAACGTAAACATGAAATAGACTTTCAGGAGAATAACAACCATTACCATATTTTAAATCCACCAGCTCAGAATCGTGACAATATCACACCTAATTTACAAGAATTATTTCACAGTCAATATCCTTTAGCGGACGCCATTGTTGTCTTATCATTGGCAGTTTGGCGCCTGCCATTGATGGCCAATGTTATCAATGTCAACTAAAATCACTTCAGCTATTTACCTTGTCGTAATTGGGATGTTCCAACCCTTTCCACCAAAGATTTTTACCTAGAAGCGTGTTTGTTAAGGTCTAAGTTAAGTGTCATTATTTTGACATATGAGGGCATATTTAGCTGGTTGTCACTATTAGTACAGTTTCCAGATGACCAAAATCACAGTTTAACTCAAAATAAGTTTCTTGTCAAACCAGTGGAGTTAAATGATAGCTTATTATAATTTGTGTAGTTAGTCTTGACATAATATCTTTTTTTGTTCAATTGACACTTAAGATGGACAAAGCCACATTGCTTGCTGAAGTTATCAACCAAGTGAAAGAACTGAAGAAGAATGCATTAGAAGCAAGTAAAGGCCTACTGATTCCATTAGCTGAAGATGAACTTACAGTTGAAACATACAGTGATGGACCAGAACATGAGATATTGTATTTGAAGGCATCTCTCTGCTGCGATTATCGACCCGAGCTTCTGTCTGATATAAGACAAGCAATTGAATCCCTGCAACTGAAGCTGGTGAATGCAGAAATATCAACATTGGCAGGACGGGTAAAGAATACATTTGTCTTGACAGCTGTTGATGGTCGTAAGCAGCAGCAGGATATTAGGGCTTCAATTCACCAGGCCTTAAGTTCTGTCTTGGAGAAAGGCTCTACCTCAGCTGAATACTCACCAAGAACAACTCTGCCAAACAAGAGGAGGAGGCTGAATTTGTTTGATTCCTCAAGCTCGTCTTCTTAAGAGCGAGATCTTGCAGCTGTCTGTACTGCTTGTGATGATGTGCATATTCTTTTCTTCTTTTTCTTCTTTTTGTTTTGTAATGGATTGATGTTTGATGTGTGTAAAAACTTTTGAATGGTAGATAGCTAAACTGCGGATAGCTGCATGCCTTACACCTAGAAAGTGATACTGTTTTGTTAGCCTTTGGCGGCAGAGACTGCTACTTATTATTCTGTCCAATATGATCATATTGTATGTCCAGTGGTGGCATTGAATAAAACATTCTGTTTTTCAAATTTCAACATCTCAATTTGGGGACGGAAGCTGATGTAGGAAATCTATAGAAATTGGTTCTCAATAAGATGTAGTACTGTTTCTTCTATTCTGCGACAAGATGTAAATATTCCAGGCCCTATTCACAGTTCAGGAAAGCCCCCATCACATTTTGCAGGAAGAATCCAAAACCACAACAGAAAGTGTGTACCCCCAAACCCAGACAACAACACAAGTTAAAACATACAAAAACAAAGCCATAAACAACGCAGTCAGTTCCCTTTCACGGCTTCACCCACATATAATCTAACAACCAAAGTTCAGTTAAGAATGTCGATGTTACAGTTTCTGTTTTATGGCTGCAGTAACAGAGTCTTAGTTGCAAACACTGGACTCCTAGCTGAGATAAAGTATATCACTAAAACAATGCAGAAGAAATAAGCATGTTTATATGATAAAGAGCTTATTTCTCTGTATCGAATGCACAAAATTAGATGATTTATGAGAATGATAAAATGCACTTTAGTTTCTACAAATCATACATATAAATGTACACAACAAAAAGGGAAGAGAACCAGCGTTCCATCAATTTTAAAAAATAGCTTATTCTCCGCACAAAGACAGTGTATAGCAAGCTATAATAAACAGAATCATCTAGTGAGGGAATCAAAGCTATAAAGAGTGGCCCATGACAAAAAAGAAATCTTCATTCAGGTCAAATCTTCATAACGAATAAATACTTGAGTAGCATTCTTCCAGTTCCATAAGCTTTATCTTCTTCTTACATAGGGTGGGAAGAGGAACAAAAGCATTCACCAACCAGTGGAGGAGGAAACAGAATCCAAGCCCCATCTTTCTCAATAATATTTATGCAAGAAAAGAAAGGCAAAAAAAATTATAAACAATAATTATAGCTAATTCCAACTTTTCTTTGCAAATAGGACAAGAATTATTTGGCATACTAAAAGGAATTTCCTTATATTTATCATTTGGATCCTACCATCACTATGCCATCATTGGTTTTGATAAAAATAACAAATTAAATTTTTAATTGCGTTTTTTTTGGTGAAAAGAGGAGGGCAATGCCCTATATTAACTTAAATAGGGTTTACAGTAGCGAGACGAGGGTCAGAAAATCCCATTACATCGTTTGAGAGTAAAGACAGAACATGATCAGGGGGCTCCCATAAAATAACCTGCCCAGGAGACCAAGGCAAAGCATGCTGGGCTAGTGCATCCGCCACTCGATTAGCTTCCCTCAAGACAAAACAAAAGGACACCTCCCATTGGACCAATGAATGCAAGTTCTGGAGCAATGCCTGAGGCAAGTCCGGCGTCGGGCCACCATCCCGGAGATAGGATATAAGCGAGAGGGAGTCAGATTCGACCTGTACTTTACGATAACCACTACACCAAGCTAATTCCAAACCAACTTAAATCGCCCAACCTTCCGCATACAACACCGAACCAGTACCAAGACCAGCTCCGAAACCCACCAACCAAGAACCCGCCGGGTCTCGGAGGACCCCTGCCGCACTTATAACACCCACCGACGTCGTACGGGCTCCCAAATTTTTAATTGCGTTAACACAACGTTTTTCCTTCAAAAACAATTTTGAGTTAAAACAAAAATCCAGATTGAAAACAAAATCGATGCCTACGGGGACAACCCAAACTCAAAAAGCCCACAAGATTTCCTCAGCCCATTTTTGTACCGAATCTGTCATGCCGACAATCTGAACCGCAACCAGGAGTATCCCATGGAATGAAATGGAAGATCCGGACAGGAAACATTGTACTTTTATATGTTTATGTACTTCCGTTGCCTGTTGCCACCACGCAACTTAGGTTACAAGTCATCAAACATCGGGTCTTAACGGAACTCTTCACTTTACTTTTTAATTAACAGAAGTTTAGTTGTTTAAACGATAAAATAAAAGCGACAAAGTAAACCCCCGCTCGCTGGCTCCGCTTTGTAAAAGTCGCTGAATTGCGTGTCTTTTCGAAAAAAGAAACAATGGCTGAACAAGACGGGGGTGGATCCATTCTTCAATTTGCTCGGTTTAATAGCTCTGTTGATGAGGGTTTTTGGCACAGATTGTCCTCCCTGAAACTAAACAAGCTCGGCATCGACGATTCTCCCATCCCCATCACTGGTACATCCCCCAAAAACCTGCATAATTTGCTATGCTTGCTCATATATGAAGTTTTAGTTTTGTGCTTTTTCGCTTTTCCTTTGTGGGTTTTTCTTTCCACCCTCAAAGATGTGAGTTTTCGCTGCATTTGGATCAAATTCGGTTCTTTATATTTTGGAGAACGTTGAGGAAAAATAGGGGAAAAAAGAACGGCGAAATTTGGTGGTTTTGATCAATTATGTTCCTCTGTTTCGAAATTGTAAGTTCTGGTGTTCTTGCAGGTTTCTATGCCCCTTGTTCGCATTCACACGTATCCAATCATCTTACTCTTCTTTCTGAGTCTCTTCCTACCGACGACAATGAGCAGTCTTCGACGCAGACAACTGCTCGTGGTAATAGAAACAGGTGCTCAGTCCCTGGCACCCTGTACAACACAAATACGGTGGAAGCATACAATGGCCTGGATAAGAAGAGCTTGCTAAAGCAAGAAGCAAAGAAGGTAGTGTACTTCAATACATCAGGTTCTTGAATGCTCAATGTGGGCTTCCCATTTGTTTCTTGATATGATGTCATCGCTGCATGTTGAATGTTCTTGATTGTTGGTAGAAGGAAATTGAGATTTTTCAGTTTGTTGAAAAAGCAAATGCATGTCATAATTTTTCTTCTGTTGGCTTTAGATTTGGGATGACATTCATTCAGAGAGAGCTGTGGAGGAGAGTGCCTTATTGTCAAGGTTCCTCCTTATCTCGTTTGCGGACCTCAAAAAATGGAGCTTTCATTACTGGTTTGCTTTCCCTGCCTTGGTCTTGGCTCCTCCGGCTACATTGGGCGAACTGAAGCCTGCTTCACAGTGGTTTACCTTACAAGAGGTGATTAGTTGTTATTATCTTTGGAATTGCAAATTGCCGTCTCCATGAGCTTTTAGTTTTCAAGTCTTAAAATGTATCTTGTACTGTATAGGCAGAGTCCATTTCAGCTGCATGCAATGACTGGCGCAACTCAAGCACAACAGCAGGTATCTTTACCCATATATTTAAACAGAGGCCATGTGGCTCATGTTTGCTCTTCTTTTTCGTCGATCTTTATTATGGAACCGCAATGTTTACAAAGCGATGCATTTGCCGCAGATGTGCCATTCTTTTTAATCTGTATAGATTCCAATTCCAATGCTACCATTAGGCATTTAAGGGACTGGGAAGTTTGCCAGTCTGATGGTCAGAAGGTATTTCTCATATCTCTTGAATTTCATTGGCAAGAGAATGTCCTCACTATTTTGCAAAAAAGAAAAAAATACTGCAATGCTAGTTAATTAATTTGAATAGATAGTACAATTTTAGTATGGAACAAAATTTTCTATGCACAATCGCAGAGGTATTTTCTTATAAGTTTCCTTGCTTGGAATTGGCAGTTACTATTTGGTTTTTAATTAATTTGAATAGATTGTACAATTTTAGTATGGAACAAAATTTTCTATGCACAATCGCAGAGGTATTTTCTTATAAGTTTCCTTGCTTGGAATTGGCAGGTACTATTTGGTTTTTATGATCCATGCCATCTTCCCACTACTCCTGGATGGCCTCTCCGCAACTTCCTAGCACTGATTTATTCAAAATGGAGCCTTGAGAGAATTCACTTTTTCTGCTATAGAGAAAATCGTGGGTTTGCAGATCTGGGGTTGTCCCTTGTTGGCGAAGCCTTAATTACAGCTCCGTCAGGTAAAGTAGCAGAATTTGGGTGATGGCTTTCTTCTGATATCTGTCTGAATTCCTAAGACTCAAGTCTCTCTTCATATACCTAATTCTATATTGCTACTGTATCTGTTTAGAATGGAGGGATCATGACTCTATACCCAATGCAGTAGGATGGGAACTGAACAATGATGGTAAACCCATTTCCAGGTGTATTAGTCTTGCTAAATCTATGGACCCAACTAGGTATACATCTGCAATACCACGTCTTAATCCAATATGGTTTTGTTTTATTTTTTCTTAGCTTCTTCAGATATTTTCTACAGCTTGGCCATATCTGCAGCAGATTTGAACTTGAAACTGATGAGATGGCGGGCCTTGCCATCCCTTAACTTAGATAAGTTGGCTTCCATGAAGTGTCTTCTCCTGGGAGCTGGTACACTTGGATGCCAAGTTGCACGCATGCTCATGGTGAGCGTTGAAAGGATTACATTCATAACTTGATATTTTGTGTACAGTGATCTCAAAGATTCTTGATATTGCAGTCATGGGGCGTCCGCAAAATTACATTACTTGACAATGGAAGGGTGGCTATGTCAAATCCACTGAGGCAATCCCTGTATACACTGGATGACTGCCTCAATGGAGGTGAGTTTAAAGCTGTGGCAGCAGTTAAAAGCCTCCAGCGCATATTTCCAGCTGTGGTAATTGATTCAACTTCTAAGTGTTGCTCTTTGCATAAAATGTTTCTCAAAATAAAAGAAAAAGTGGTTCTGATATTACATATCTTCTGCATGATTATTTTCTCAGGAAGCAGAGGGTTTTGTAATGGCTATACCAATGCCTGGACATCCAGTTACTAGCCGAGAAGAGGAGAGGGTTATTGCTGATTGTAGACTTTTACATGATCTGGTTGATACTCATGATGCAGTTTTCTTATTGACCGACACAAGAGAAAGTCGATGGCTGCCTTCCCTTCTTTGTGCAAGTGCCAACAAGGTCATTGTTCTTAATTTAACTTCTTAATTTGGTGCTGGCTTTCTTATATATTTTCTTGTCTCCTTTCTTGAGCTTGGATCACGATGTTTATGAGAATCCTTTGATAACAATATGACCTCAAATACCATACTTCTTCAGATTACTATAACTGCAGCTTTGGGTTTCGATAGCTTCTTGGTGATGCGGCATGGCCCTGGTCCTTTAAGCTCCGACCACTACCTACAAGCTGACTCTGCAAATGCTTTAGCTGCACGCACAGATACCCTTGCTTTGACTGATAGAGGAGGGCAGAGACTGGGCTGCTATTTTTGCAATGATGTGGTCGCTCCAACTGATGTCAGTACACAGTGGATTCTATTTTTTAGCTTATGTTCTGTACTTGAAGTTCATATATAATTCCTTCGCTCATTCTGCAGTCAACTGCCAATCGCACTTTGGATCAGCAATGCACTGTTACACGTCCGGGGCTCGCTCCCATTGCTTCCTCTCTTGCAGCTGAACTTTTTGTTAACATCTTGCATCATCCTAATGGGTAAGTCTGGAGATTATTTGAGAAAAGCTTGAAGACCAGGAAAATTTTCTGTTTCAGAAATGGTTTTCTGTATTGTTGTTAAAATCTGATTCCAAGAGCTACTTTTCTAATATTTACCTGGGATTCTGGTTTTGATCTGAATGTGTACAGGATATTTGCCAAAGGTGAAATTTCAAATACCAGTAACAGTGGCAATGACGACCACCCTCTTGGTCTTTTACCTCATCAGATTCGAGGCACACTTTATCAATTTTCTCAAATGACCCTTGTAGGTCATGCCTCCAATAGTTGCACGGCTTGTTCCAGCACTGTAAGGCCTTTACTTTTGCTTTTCTTTTGGATGCCATTGATAGCTTCACAACTTTCCATTAACTTCTCTCTTCCTGCTTGGTTAAAGGGGATTTTACTCGATCAAAGAGTACTTAAATTAGTGGGCATAGATAGTGAAAAGGTATTTTTGTCAATACATGATTGTTAGGTAGCATGAAGTATTCATAGAATCTAGGGAGTGCAGAGAAGAAAATAGATTCCAGCTCTTTTCTTGGAAAAAATCTACCTTCATTTCTTTAAAGGTTTCAAGGGAAGGAGATGCCATAATCTAAGAGCTCCATTCTGCATTATAGTTGAATTGAGACTCAGATTTACTAGAGCATATATTACATGCTTGAGCTGGGGGCTAGTATGATTTGTGGAATCTTTTTGGCCTTTTGGGGAGCTATTACTTGCAATCTGTTGTAGACTTGTAGGTTTCAAACACCAAAGTGAGAGACTATTGCATCTGGATGGGTAAATACCTATGCCAAAGTTTTCTAATTTAAATTGGGAATTACAGTAAAGTCATGTATGACCTGCAAAATGAAGTATCTTCTCAAACATGAAAGCTAATTGAGGGGTCGGCCGTGATAGATTGGCCTTGTCGCTTTTCTTCAATCTGTCTCATTCTCTGATTGTCTGCTTAGTTTCTGCTTTTTTACTGGAGTCTTAAAGAGTAAAGATGAATGAGCTTTTCAGGTTGTAGCGGAATATCGGAAAAGGGGAATGGAATTTCTACTTCAAGCCATTAACCTTCCTACCTACCTGGAGGATATCACTGGACTCACAGAGTTGATGAAGTCAGCTAGCGCTTTTCAACTGGACTGGGATAACGAGGAGGATGATAATGATGATGACTGTGTAGAATTATAAATTTCTTTTTGCTTTCTGTTGTTGATTTTAGAAATTCAATTGTACAAAGTTACAGTCAAACGAAGCAATGCCATTTTTTTTTCCTTTGAATTCAGCCTGGTACTGTGATGCATATTATTCAATTCGTGCTACAAAAGCCTGTCACAAAAGGACGTTGACAGGAATTGGAAGTTTCAGTTCCTGCATAGTTGAGATGGGGAGCTTACATTTGAGTCTATAGAACAAGATCGTAATGTGCTGGAAAGAAAGTTTAAAAATGCTGTTGAGTGTTGGTTATAGAGATATATCACAACTTTCTAGTACGATCTTGAAGGGATTTCACCTTATCCTATTCAAGCCTCCAAGCTATGATTTGTATATCTTCTCTAATCCTAAGCTGCATTCTTTTAATGTGGGTCTTGTGGTTGAATCTGTTTAACTTTAGCATACGAAGTAACGATATACCAAACACGCACCAGTGGTCTAGTGGTAGAATAGTACCCTGCCACGGTACAGACCCGGGTTCGATTCCCGGCTGGTGCATTCTTTTTTTTCCTGGTACCATGTAGTAAGGTAAGTCTACCACTTCTGTTCTTCCCTTTTTTGGGTATTTTGATTCCTTTTCTCCCTGAAAGACTGATATGATATCAGCCCATCATAGGAAACGTTCCTTTTCGTGCTGCACAATGTGTTGAAACATAGAACTTTGGAAGCAGAGAAGTCAACACCTCCCCCACTAATCATAGCCTAAATTGTCATGATATTCATTCATTGTCAGCCTATCAAGAAGCAGCAGCCATGAAAACCAATTTGGCAGTTTCCAACTGAGGAATGTATTATGACCATCCCTATCTCCGTACGTAGATCGCCTTTACCGAGCATTCCAATAGAATAAAACTAGCCTTCAAATCCTCTTGCATCCGTAGGAAGTTTGGTGGACTGGCGGCAGGCCTCAAAAATAGAAATTCTGACATCAGTATTAGGCTAAGTTGGCCTGTCATCATCAAATGGCATTTGTTTTTCTTCTTCTTAATATCTAGCCCGGCTGACTAATTCAGAATCGGATATTGTCAGATCAATTATAGGGACGACTCTCTTAACGTTGCATTTTTGTCAACCACGCTTGCCAGTTACCCTATGACTTCAAAATCTTCAAAGGCTCAAGTCTATCATAATTGAGAATTTATGAGTCACGTAACAAATGGATTAAGGTTCAAGAACATGGAAGGGAAGGTTCAAGTTTATGCACACATGCCTTGAAGAGAACATACTATATGTAAAACTACTATTGCTTTTCTTCCAAACCATCCATCTCAAAGTCTGCCGCCTTGGACCACTTTTACAGTTAGTGGCTTTTACACTTTTTGCCACATATAAGTCTCGAAAAGTCATGGCATGCTTGGTATTGATCTTCCTTTGATGTTGTTGTGGATGACATATTCATCCAATAAAATTCTGTATCATTTTGGTATTGCTCTTGTTGGTTATTGTGGACATAATTAAACCCTTCCTTATCTGCCTACTTCAATGGCTAGCTTCTCATAGTGGAATGCCCACTCTCAGTTCCAACTTCACACGTTTCAGGTTTCAACGCATGCAATGTGGCACTGCAGGGAGAAAATGGCTTGCTGATCTGTAACTGCCCGGAAATTGGGAGCTGGTTTGAAGGGTCTAGGTGGAATGAATTTATGAACATATGGGGTAAAGTGTAGGAACCTAAAACTTATGTCATTAGTGTGGAGGCACTTTATTGCCAATAAAAAGATTTGAAGGATCCAAGTCATATAAAGCACCCCTTACAAGTAATATGTGTCAAGATTCGTGATTGGTTTGATGGCATTGATCTTTATATTAAGTAAGACACATGATAAAATTGTAAATAGAAAAACAGACCTTTTGTTTTCAATTCCATTATTAGTAGCTCTTTTCGCAAGTTATAATCCTTGATTGGTAGATGTAGCGATTCTTCGCTCAATCTGAATCCACCCACCAAAATATGTCAAGGATTTAAGGATAGTGATTCATGATTCGAGATGATTCGGAATTAGAATTATATAACAAAAGATTTTGAGTTAGGTTAGATCAACCTGTATATAATGATTGAAACCTTGTACTGCTCCATTCGTTGCTAATAAAAGTTTTTGATTAGCATAAAAAAAAACCCTGTATATAACCCGGGCTCAACTAATTTTTAAATTAGATGAGTATTAAGAAAATAACAATTGTGGATGGGATGGTGTTAGTCCATGTTTAAGGTTGATGACCAATTGCAGCTGGTGGTCGAAAAAACAATCCATTAAGGATGAATTGATTTAAAAAAAAAATAAGCAGAGTTAATTAATTATATTTTCATCCACAATCAATTAAAGATGATGAGCATAAACCATTAAGCAATTCTCCCATATTACAAACGTAATTACTAGAGGCTCAAAATGGACTAATTGTGGAACACCTCATCCAAGGCCCCCCACAAGCAGAAACACATTTATTTCCGTCATGGGTTTAAACACTGTAAGCCATGGCCTTCTTGCTACCTGTTTCACACGTGCTAAATCCTGTTGCCCACGGTTCAGTAAACGGATAAAAATTAGTGGTGGAATCTGACATGTAAACTCCATGAACGGTCCTATAATGCAAGTCCACCAAAGGAAAATTTATCAGGCTGAGGGAGGGAGACAGGTCAATTTTGGTGATATATATATTGCTGGGCCACTAGCAACGTTTGTGCTGAGTAGTTTTTTTGACTACATAATTAATTAACTAGTGAAGTACGGTTTCGTATTCTTCTTCACAAGTCTCTAATCTACCCTTAGAATTTTAAAAATTTCTCTTCCATGTAAAATATCCTGGAATATCCCATCTATAATGGATGAACCGACCGGATGCATGCATGCTAACCCTATTAGCCTTTTGTTCTATGATCGATTTGTCATGGCGTACGTAATGCTCTTAATTTTTTTTTTGTTTTCTCTCTAAATATTTACATTTAATTATTTATAGTGCTGGCTGCAAAGTGAAGCATAAACTAATCATACTTTTGATGAGAATAATTAGTAGTTGCATATCCTAGCTAGGTTCTGTGTAGTCCAAATTAATAGACAACTAATCTTTTAATTAATCTAGAACATGAACTCCTGCTAAATTTCTCCCTACAATAAGAAATAAATTTCAGAAGAAAATATTTTTTCAGGAGTTTAAATTTGTTTTCAGAAGGATACAAAAAAAGAGGAAAATGAATTCTTTTCTTGTTTATATATATAGCTGTTTTTATCCTTCAGAAAATATAACAAATAATTATTCATCCCCAGCTTAGTTGTCTTTTCTTTTAGCACGTATAGTTTGAAAATGAAATCTTTTTGTGACAAGATATCAATTGTTTTAGATCTATGGCAAACCTGGCAACTTCAAAATCCTGACAAGAATTATTATTGTTACAGAAAGAACAGGCATATTCCCACATTATTTCACCGGAAACGGGAAAACCGTCCAGACAGGAAAATTATTCATGCTGGATGTCCACGTCCATTGCTCAGGGACTCCCCATAGAAAACCATTTTATGTGAATTAATCATTTACAGGAAACCAGCATCTGATTAATTAACAAAACACATACTGACTATTTTATAATTTCTGCTTGCATCACATTGGTCAGGAATCGATTAGATTTAGAGCAATTAATGTTGATTCTCCATTTTTGCATCGAAAAGAAATTAATTATGCAGTCACCTGTTCATGTGCGGATATCGCAGAGAAGATTTTGTGAGAAGAGTAATATCCCAATTTCATTGCATTTGATGACGCTTGTCTAGACCAAAAACCATACGTGGTGTTCTTGTGGTTATCGAGGCTGAAGCAGTAGTGGTGCTTTCGGATTCCACACACACACCCACATGCCACGAATTTAGCCCACATAGATCCAGATTAATTATTTGAGAGGTAGCTATATAATACACGACTTGTTTGGGGAATAATTAATTTTTTAATCAAACGATTTTGTGCCTTACATTTTTGTTTAGAAATAGTGCTCAGCATTGTTTTATCCGGGTAGTTTTTGGAAAATGTAAGGTACAAGCAATTGAAGCATGGTAGTTTATAATATATTAATATTCCATAGACTTTTAAAGTTATTTTTTGAAGCCTCAAATAATACAAAACGCTTTTTTTTTTCTTCTTTTTTGAAAGGGTGATGCAACTGGGTGAGTGAGACATTCAATTTTCAAGATTTGCTTCTTGACAAACAGTAAATGCAGAAAGGGGGTAGTGTTGCAAAAATTGTCTGGGTTATATATATTATTTTTTCTAAACAGCTAGTATTTGTTTACAATGAACCGTACAGCAGCACTAAATGGAAGCGCTGAAGCGCATATAATCACACAGCATCACGATCTTCCATACTTCCATATACTCTATTAAACATTTACCTTAATTAGGCCAACAATGGTGCAATTTCATTTTGTTATTTAGAGTCAATAAATTAAAGAGTGTGTTTTAGCCGTCCAATTTTGTTGTCTCCCCGAAACTTCCTCAAGATGGGTTAGGCGACAAAATCTGAATCTCACTAACAGTAGCCTTAATTAGACTAAGGTTGAACCACATGTCCCCCAAACCTCACGGCGTATGTTAGTTAATTAAACCTCAAAACCCATGTCTGTTAATTATTTTTGTGTATGCATCATGCAGCCCAAGTATACATTTTGTGCCTTAAAAAATATGTCCCTGCCCTCCATTTAAAGAGACATCACTGTTCAGTGTTCCCTCCTACCTACATGTGCTAGCTACCTTGCTCTTCCCCCACTCTCCTTACAATTTTTTTTTGTTTCCCATAAACCTAGCTAGCTACAAGTTCTCTTAAAATTCCCACTTGTTATTACAACCACTTCTCCTATATAATTCTTTCTGCTCAAAAGTCAAGCTTGATAGACTGTTTTAATTAGATATGCAAAACCAACCCAAAAACCGCAATTTCCCATCAACTTGTTCTTCTTCCATGTCTCTATCACGAAGACCTAATAACATGCCCGAAACCACAACTCTTTCTTCTTCTTCTTCTTCTTCTTCTTCTTCTTCTTCTTCTTCTTCTTCTTCTACAACTACTACTTCTACTTCTGATCCTTCCCGTTCTTGTTCTTCTACATGGGCAGTCTCTCACATGAAACTTCAGTTCTTTGCCCGTGTCAGGCGCTTCTTGCAATCAAAAACCACTCAAAAGAATAAACCAAGAACGTCCAAAGCTTTAGCCAATAAAGAAAGTGCAGAACAAGAAGTGGCGGCGGCTGCCATGGATCATGCCAGTGAAAGTGAAGATGATGCTGTTGTGTTACAAAGATCAGTGAAGAGGCTTCACTTTGGGAGCTGGGAAGAGAAGGAAGTGGCTGCTATGGAGATTGAAAGACTAGCTAAACAAGACGCCGACCTGAAAAAGTTGATGGCGGAGCTCGGTGTTATTCCCGCCTTGGTGGGGATGGTCTCGTCGGAGGTGGCTAGCCGCCAGCGGGTGGCTGTCAGGGCTCTGATTCAGCTGGCTAGTGGAACTTACACGTAAGTACCAACCTTTTTACTGTTTTCTTAAAATCCATCAACTCTTGGAAATTGGAACAAATAAAAGGGCTTAATGTTGCAGAAAAGCGGTAATACTCTAAAATATATGTTAGGAGGATTAACTGGCATCAATCCTAATATCGTTTTCAATGCATTTTGTCTTTTTGATACAAAAAAACTGGGTAACATTCCAATTTTGATTTATTTCACCAATATTTTGTTTGTTTGAATTAATTGTTCTTAATTTTTTTTAATTTGTATGTCCTTAAAGTCAATTTCATTTCTCTTGGACTGAAATAATTGTAAGACAAAAAAATTAGATGGGTTTCTGACTTGTGAACTTTAGGCATTTTATTAAAGGTTGTCAATTTTCTGCCAAATTTGGCATGTCATTAAAAGGGAAGAAAACAAAGGACCACATGTGAAAGGGGCCAAAGGATTGGATGATTTTCAACGGGAATAGAAATAGTGGAGTTTGGTTTATGGCCCTACGTGGATTGCGTTATTGTGAAAAAATGGAATAAGGGCGGGCGGGGGACCAATTATCTATTCCTACTACCAAATATCAATTAAGTTGTTGGTAGGTCAAAAATACGTAGGCACATACCTCATGAATCATCCATCTTATATTCTATCAGTTTGATGGGTTTTTTTTTAAAAAAAAAATATTTTATCAAAAGTGGGAAGTAATAAACTATACAGAAAATTAGAGGTGGGTATTCATCCTCTCATGTTTTGTTCCCTCTCTAATTTTATCAATTTGGTGGGTTATATTTAACCAAAATTCTTTACAGACTAATGAAAGAGTTAGAAAACAGAGTACATTGTTTCAGAAGAATTCTTTTTATCAGTGGCATTTCCTATCCTAGCTACTTGACAGACAAGAGATGCCAAATTTGAGAATAAATCGTTTCAGTTGGGCCCTTTAGGCACCCGACGAATTTGACTTTTTTAAGGAATAAAATCGGAGCAGTTAAGTGAAGTCACATGGTATTGGCCTTGCCAGATATGGGTCAGGATATGGAACTCTGCCTCAGCCATTTTGGGTTCAGTGAATGCTGGGTGTAGTCTCTTGAAATGAAATGTGATGATGATCTACAGGGGACTCCTCATGGTTAAAGCCAGTATGTCTCCCTTGGTGAAGATTGATTTCTTCTCCCTTGATTAAGTTTCTTCGTAAGACCTAGTAAAAAATGATATCCAAATCAAAAGATATTTTAGTAGGAAGTTATTATTATAAACTTCACAGCAAGTTAGGAACTCAGATCCTGGAACCGATAAGATAGAAAACTCCTTTAACAAGTTATGCTGTCATTGGAAATTGTAACATTCATTTGACAGTTAATTAGCAAGTAAAATAAGTCTAGCTATAGCGTAGAAAGGGCGTGAAGATGTTAGTGAATCGACATTGTTGTCTCTAGATGAAAGTAAATTAGTCCTTGCAAATTGCAATATTAAGTGCACCAGTTGATTAGATTAGATTCCCTGTGATCCCATAAAATAATTCATCTCTATTGACCTCCACCTTCCAACTCAGATCTGCATCTCGAATTTGGTTGACTTTTTTCCTGCCAGGAAATATTTTGTTTTGTAGTTGGTCGATTAGGCGTCCATTATTAACTTGATGAGAAGGAAAAAGGAAACTACCCTCCTACTAATCTATACAATAATTAACGCAAAAGTTGCTGACTGGTGAGCTGCCATTACAGTGGTCTCAACTTCTTTTGTTTATGTTTTTCTTGCAGTGTCTTTTGATGACATTCAAAACGTGCCAATTGCTTCTCTCCCTAATTTCACTAACATTCTGTAATTGGTCGGCTTCTCTTTTTTTTTTTTTTTTCAGGAACAAGGCTCTTGTGGTAGAAGCAGGGATTTTCTCAAAACTACCAAAGAAAATAGACGCTTTGGAAGAAAAAACAAGGCTTGAATTTGCAGAATTGATCTTGTCACTATCTTCTCTGTCAAATTCCCAATTCCCTCTTGTCTCATCAGAAGTCCTGCCATTTCTAGTTGGAATTCTGGATTCAAGCTCAAGTCTCGAGGCCAAAAGCTCATGCCTTGGTACTTTATACAACCTGTCCTCTGTGTTAGACAATGCGGGAGTTTTGGTCTCTAATGGTGTTGTTCAAACCCTCTTGAGGCTAATATCCGCTAAGGAACTATCCGAGAGAGCACTTGCCACACTTGGGCATTTAGTGGTGACCGTAATGGGAAAGAAAGCAATGGAGAGTAGTCCACTTGTGCCAGAGAGTTTGATAGAGATAATGACATGGGATGATAAGCCCAAATCCCAGGAATTGTCAGCTTATATTTTGATGATTCTAGCTCATCAAAGTGCAGTTCAACGTGACAAAATGTCAAAATCTGGGATCGTCCCTGTGCTTCTTGAATTGGCACTGCTAGGTAGTCCTCTTGCTCAGAAAAGGGCTCTTAAACTACTCCAATGGTTTAAAGATGAGAGGCAAACAAAGATGGGGCCACATTCTGGGCCTCAAACAGCAAGGATAGCAATGGGGTCACCTGTAAATCAGAGGGAGGCACAGGAAGGGAAGCAGATGATGAAGAATTTGGTGAAACAAAGTCTGTATAAGAATATGGAGATGATAACTAGGAGAGCCAATACTGCTGGGGATGCTTCTAAGGTTAAGTCCTTGGTTATTAGCACTAGCTCTAAGAGCTTGCCTTGCTAAAGAATAACCACAGTATATACTTACTTATCCTTCAGGATTGTTTTTGGAATGCAAGCAATTGTTTAACAGTGGCCTGCCCTACATAGGGGGTGGTATTTTGCATTACTGTTGGAGGCAAGCATTTGTAACATTGAGGAGGACAGAAGTATATAACACTTGTTATTAGGCGTTACGGTGCTCTTCTTGTGCATTGTAAGCTTAAGATATGTTGTACATTATGAACACAACCACAAAAAGAACAAAATTTCTTACAGGGTTTAAGTCCCATTTCTGTCCCCTGGAAGATATGTGATTATTTCAGTCTCTTTAGACTTGGGTTTTCCTCTTACATTTTTCTTTCTTCCTTCTATGATGCAACAAGGATACCGTTGATGAAGCCCAAAGAGGCTGTCCCAATTACTCCCAACAGTAAACATGCATCTGAAAACTAGAAGCAAAAATATATTTCTCAAAAAAAAAAAAGAAAAAAAAAAGTATGGAATAACAATCTTCCTCTTCACGTATGTGTCAATTTTTCCTTTTTTTTAAAAAAAAAAAATATTCTCTCATGTTCTCCTACAATTTCCTGTTACAGATTGGCCAATTTTCACTCACAAATACCACAATGACATTTTCAAAAAGAGAAAATACCATGTGTGGGCTAGATTTGGCTTTGGGCTGGACCCAAATGGGTTGTCTCACCTTATAATCTCATTTTTGTTTCTTTCTCACTCATAAAGAAGTAAAAAAGAAAAATGTCTGAGCCCGGGTTCGAACCGGGGACCTCTAGTGTGTGAGACTAGCGTGATAACCAACTACACCACCCAGACGACTTGTTTTCAATTTTTCTTGTTTCTTACATATTGTGCAATTATTAGAATCCTTCATGCAGCTAATAAGATTCAAAATTGTTCACCCTAATAATATCTTACTCGCAAAGGATGACCAAATCCAAGGATATTAGAATCACTCAGGTTTTTTCTAAAAGAATATATGTTCGAAGAAGTTAATTAAAACATATTATCCAGAACGGAGACTATCGCTTGTGGTGAGCAAACATCGAGAGCAGTTTCATTTGCTTCTATGGATTTGTGTTTAATCGCTTTGTTTAAGATGATGGTGGGCTGGTTAATACCAGCATCGCCTCCTGAGAGTCAGAGTACACTCTTTAATGTTCTTTTTGTCAACAATTCTATCATCAGAAGATAATTTAATATTCATTAGTGTTGCCATGTCAACACCATCTCGATCTTGCTTACTCCATGATAGCCATTGTAATCGTCTTCTACACCGTTGTTGTCGTCGCCGTCATCGTTTCCCACCACCGTAGCCATAACAGTTATGGCATTTAAAAAAGGGAGATCGTATCCTAAGAAACGAAACTCCTTCTATGTAAACTTTAACTCAAGAACACAGGAAAAAAAATCCAACTACAAAGCACATTAAGTAAACCAAGTTGAGTTGAAATATATAAAGTGAGGGAGCATTAGAATTATGGAGGAGAGGGTGAAGAACTTATTATTTTGAAATCAAGAAGAAAGCATCAAGGGGGAGAAAAAATGGATGTTTGAGCTTGATGAAGAGACAACGATTGATGTAGAGGTTCACATCTTCAGCTTTGTGATAGTTATGGTGATTGTTTTAGGTGTGAAAACCATTAAATTTGAAGGAAAAAGGGGTTGGAAGGAGAAGATGAATAGTGCTAAAAAAAGAATGGGGTATAGGTCTTGAAGAGTGTATATATTTTATAAATTTAACACATGACCTATTTAATAATTAATGCCAAAGTTTCTAAAATTATTTTAAAAATATTTTAAATAATATTATATTTTTAATTTTACTTATACTTCTATTAAAAAGTGTAAAATAACAATCTACCTCTTTCTCTTTCATTTTTTTAAAATTTCTTGTCTGAGCCCGGGTTCGAACCGGGGACCTCTAGTGTGTGAGACTAGCGTGATAACCAACTACACCACCCAGACAACTTTGTTCTCAATTTACTTATTTGTTACAGTTTTGATTTTGCAATTATTAGAATGCTTCACGCCTCTCATTTAATTCAAAATTTATCACCCTAATAGTATCTTACTCGCATAGGATGACCAAATCCAAGGATATCAGAATCCCTCGGGATACATTAGAAGGGAATTCGGCATAAAATTAATAGGTATAGGTTAGATATTTTAATTTTGACTCGACTTAAATAAAATTGAAACCGTGAATTGATTGGAAATCTAACATGTGCCGATTTATATTTAGAGTCTTATATATTTTACAAATTTAACACATGACTTATTTAATAATTAATTACAAAGTCAGTAAAATTATTTTAAAAAATAATTAATATTATATTTATGATTTTACTTATTTTTTTATCTATTTTTTTTTTAAATTAATTGTGTACTTAAACAAATATAATGAGTTCTAGACAAACTCATAAATGAGTTGTAAACTTATTTGATTTAATAAGTCAATCTCAATCTATGTTGCTTGTGTCAACATACACAATTATTAAAAAAGTTCAAATTCGGGTCTAAAACAAAGAATCACCAAAAATATGTTTTTTTTCTTTTTTTATCATGAAGAATCACCAATTTTCATTATCCATCCAGCAACCACTCGTACAGCTTTGCGTAAACCTTTTAAAAAGCCTTGGAAACTCATAAGCCACACATTTTTTTTATTCTAATCACATTTTCTGAACCTGCAGAATAAATTACCAACCCATCTTAGCCCACAAGAACTTCTCCAATCCCCACCGGGAAAAGAAAGAAATCCAATAAATCCATTTGGGTAAAAACAATACTAGATGCCATGAATCACGTGACACGCAACAACCTAAACATCCCACAATTTGGGCCCAAAAGGGCCCTCCTTCGGCCCAAGTCAAGCAATCCGATCGAAACCCGTTTCCTTCCTCACGAAAACCACCGCCTTTTCGAAAGCCAACTAGGGTTTATAAATAGTGACCAGATACCCACACTCATCCTCCACTAATCACTAATCCACCCACTACGCTTCTCTTACAACCATGGACTTCTCCAAGAAACGCAAAACTGACGAGAACGGCACCGCCGTCGCCGACCCCACCGCCGTCGTCACCCCCACCCCCACCGTTACGCAACCAACCACGGCAACCGCCGCATCCCTCCCCCTGCCCTTATCCGCCGACGACATCCGCAAAATCCTCGAGCCTTTTACCAGAGATCAGCTCCTCGAAACCCTCGAGGCCGCCACGCTCCGCCACCCGACCCTCCTCCTCGACTCCATCCGCTCCGTCGCCGACCGCGACACCTCCCTCCGCAAGCTCTTCGTCCGCGGCCTCTCGTCGGAGACCACCACCGACTCCCTCCGCGCCCTCTTCTCCTCCTACGGGCCCCTCGAGGAGGCCATCGTCATCCACGACAAGGCCACCGGCAAGTCCAAGGGCTTCGGCTTCGTCACCTTCAAGCACGTCGACGGCGCCGTCGCCGCCCTCAAACAGCCCAGCAAGAAGCTCGACGGGAGGATGACCGTCACCCAGCTCGCCTCCGCCGGGATGAGCGGCGGGAACGCAAGCGACGTGTCGCTGAGGAAGGTTTATGTGGGGAACGTCCCGTATGAGATCTCCTCCGAGAGGTTATTAGGGTTCTTTTCCGTGTTTGGGGAGGTCGAGGAAGGGCCGTTAGGGTTTGATAAATCCTCTGGGAAATCGAAGGGTTTTGCGTTTATCATCTACAGGACCGAGGAGGGTGCTAGGGCGGCGATTGCCGACGGGGCCAAGGTTATCGATGGCCACCAAGTGGTTTGCAAATTGGCTGTTGATAATAAGAGGGTTAAGACTGGTGGTGATAACGTCAATTACAATCCTGCACAGCCTCCGCCTTCACAGCCACAGCAGCCGCAGTATGGGTCTTCCGGCAATTTTGGGTATTCTGGGTATTATAATACTGCTAACAGCAACAGCAGTGCTTCGCTCCCGGGTCAAGGTGGAGGCTTTAGTGGTGGTGCGTTTGGGGTTTCTCAGGCTGGGGGTTTTGGTCCTGGTGATACTGGCGGATATAGTAATACTGGGAGTTCAATGTATAGGTTGCCATCGAATTCGATGGGAATGAGTTCTGGAGGATATCCAGATTCCGCTGGTGGTCCTTATGGGTTCTCTCAGCCGCAGCAGCCGCCTCAGCAACCTCCTCATCTGTCCAATTTGCCTCCCCGAGGTCCACCTGGGCCTGTTGGGTACCCTGGGATGCCACCATACTACTGAGGTAATATCTGTCATGTACTTTGTGTATATCCATTTATTGCATATTATGGTGGTCTTCCGGCAATTTAGTCTTCTGGACTGTTGTTTATACTTGTTGTATCCTTTTCAAATTGTGAGCTTTTCAATTATTCACTGATTCTAGCTTTGGTAATGTTTAGTTTGTAGGTTAACTTACCATGACGGTTGTTCTTTGGTTCTAATATTTGAGACAACCATGCTTAGATTGGGTTGATATAATAGCTTCCTGCTTCCTGCTTAAATGTTCTTTCTTAGGCATAGACGTTCTCCCTACTGAGACATGTTTCTTGTAAATGATTGAATTTGAGTTTACCGAAATTTAATGGTCTTGTATTGGTTCGTTTCTGTTACTATATTTTGTTATTTATTTTTATAGTTATTATGTGCTATGTTTCATATATTTGACATGATGGGTGTTTGGTTCAGGTGTGTGAGAGCTCCTTGGCAACAAATGCTTAAAATGGTTGTCGTGATTTCGTGAATGTAGCAATGAAATCTTTGGTTTAATTATGTGGACTGCTGTGCTTTTGTTGCTGCTTCTCTTGTGGTTGGATATGTGATGGATTCTGCCTAATCACTAGATCAGTATCATCTCGGAAGGAATAGAACTTTGTACTGTGCTGGAGTGACATGCTTTTTGTTTAGTTGATACTTTAGTTTCTAGAAACTACTATTATATGTGTTCTGCTATACTGCCACAAGCAAACACTTCCGATGTACTTTGAGCTATTTGGAGCTAATCTTTTTATGTTTCATTCATTAAGCAGAGTTTTTTCTTTCTTGTCAAAACTTATTCACTCTTTAATTTGCTTGGTAATGTTCAAGATGATTACGTGGTTGATAATGCCAAGAGTTATCTTGGCTGTCTGTTGATGTCTTCTAGTAAAGGTTGTAACTTGTTATTACTTGTAACCTTTCTGGATTTTAGATGTTGAGGGCTTTTTTTCTTCGATAGTTGGTGTCTATTTGAAAGCCTCGAAAGTTGTACCTTCTGTTATTTTGTTTTGTACTTTTGCTGGGAAGCACTGTTGAAGTTTCTGGGAGCTTATGCAACAAGTTTATGTGGGTTACATTCCAACTCGTCGCACAGAATTTATCTGGCGGAAAGACATGTTTTAATTGGTTGATGTTGTCCTGCTCAGAATTTATCTGGTGGAAAGACATATTAATTGGTAGATGTTGCCCTGCAAAGTTATCAAAACGAAATTGCTTGCATCTTAGAATTTGTTGAGTTGGTGGAATATGATTGTATGGTTAAGCATTGAGATTGATTTGTGCTTCTTCCGTTTGGAACTGCTTGGTTGATGCGTTGGTGAAATAAATACACTGTCAAGATGATGGCAAGTTCTCATTGTAGCTAGTAGCTACTATGTACCTTGGTCGAGTTGGTGAGATTATGATCTCTGGTGCAATATTTTTATGATTACCATCGAGTTTGATGTATCTGATTCTTCTATTTGTAACTGCTTTTGGTTGATGCGTTTCTGAAAATACCCTTTTGAGATGATGGCAGTTTTCGTATTAGCTAATATATAATTTGGCTGAGCTGGTACAATTATGATGTTGATGTGTTCTTTCTTTGGTATTTTTACTTTCCCCAAGTGCCGAATTAGCTTGCAAACAAACAAGATTCTTGAGTTAGCTCTTGATGTTACTGCAGACAATATGTTCGTAGATTGTTGTGTATTATCTGTCTTCCGAAAGTCCCCCAGGGCAAATGCAACTCTGGTGGCAGCGTTGTTTTAATAAGCCCAACACACCAAATTCTTGAACCTTCTCTTGAATTTTTTTATTTTATTTTATTTTTGAAGATGTCTTGTAAATGCTGACTTTGCAACCTTAGCTCGGGTGTTGGAACTAACTGATAACTTTTACTCTTTTTTTTTTTTTTCTCTCTCTCTCCTCTCTTTTGCTCTGGTCCTTGTTTGAGATTTTATGGTGGGGAACCCCACCATGTGGCACTACGGAAAGACACACAAAGCAACAACCGGACTGGGCTCCAACCTATGGTGTATATCTCATGAAGACGAAGACCAGCAGTTAAGAGGACATCGTAAGTCCCCAACTTGGTACTTGTAAGAAACCATTTCATTCCATGAATACAGTGGGGAGAAGTTCAAACTATTTCATTCCATGAATACAGTGGGGAAAAGTTCCGAAGCTTGAGGAAGTTGTCGTGGAACTTTGTGTTGTTGGTAGATCATTTTTTTGTTTTGCCTTCAATCCTATCCTTTCAGCATTGAATAAAAAATAAATCATTGTTGGTTGACTGCCTACCTATCTCAGTTAGGCTGCTTAGTGTTTTGACGCTCCGGTAAATTAACATGAGGTGTAGTCTATTACAGTAGATGATGTTTATGAAATTTTGATAAGGCCAACCTTTTCTGGCCAGAAAGTGACAATTCGGAAGTAACTTGATAAAACAAGACGTCCTGATTAACACTTGAATGATTAACCAAACCTACCGAGCCCAAATTTTAATTTTACTTAAATAAATTTTATGATATCTAAAATGATATTTATTTTCATAGCGAAACAAAGATGCTCTCGCACTCCTGCGGCTTGGGTATAATCGTGCACTAACGCCATAACCCGTGGAGATGAAGAAGATGACAATCGAAAACATGTAACAGAGAAAGGTTGAGATTGCTACACCGTAACAAATGCGTAAGTGCCAATCATCATACTAACCAGATAACTGGCCATTACTAACCGACAAAAGGCTTCCTATTTCTTTTGCGTGAAAGAGTAATTACCAGTTTTTTAAATCACTGATATAAGTCATTGGCTAGTTCCTCAGATGATCTGCTGTTGTAGGTTGTCCAGTAAGAGTATAAAATCAGTCTTTCTAGTTGTGTGTTCGGATGAATCAACAGCACGAACAGCAGAGTTAGTTCACTTACCAAGGAAACTTACCATGACCAAACCGAAGGTTAAATATAAGGAAAAAAACAGCTCAATTAGAAGTGTTAGCTTAACCAAGGGATCTCGAGTTCGAGTATTGGGAACGAAGCACTCTAGGGGGTTAGTGGCACCAACCTTTATGGTTCTAATCATGTCATGAGCTGGATTAGTCTAGGCCGTTGTTATCTCTTAAAGATAGGTTGGCCCGGACATCAGTGCGAAAGAAAAAAAAAAAAGGATTAAAAGACGCTGTGTGTCCTTTCACTTTTTCGATTTCAATGTTTATGTCCCCTTCTTTTTTATTTCAAACATTATGTCTCCGAACCTGTTTGAAATGAAACAATGTTGTCCAAATTACCTCCAATTCCCGGTCATCCAATCACTGTCTGCCACGTGTCTTGAGGGGTGGGGGGGGGGGGGGGGGGGGGGGGGGGGGGGGGGGGGGGGGGAGGGGGTCAGGGCTCGGCTGCCAGGTGGATTTTTTTTTTTCTGCTCCCTCTATTTTTCGTAATTTTATGTTTTGGAGGAAAAAATTAAATTATTTTTTATTCCCTTCCCTTTATTTTCCTAAACATCCATCTCCTCTCCAATTATATTCCTCAATCCCACCACACCTCGACCAAATCCAAACCCAACTCATCCTCCACAACCTCCGCTCCAACACCACCATCGTCCGCCACTTCATCTCTGCCTTGCACTTTCGGTCGAGGGCGACGGGGAAGGCGACGCGCTCCATGTGTGCAGAGGCAAAGCAGAGGGACGGCACGTTGTCGTCGCGGTCGGGGAGGGGTATCGGCGCTTCCGTTAGGGGTGAAAGCGATTACCCACCTTCTTTTCTCCAGTTCCGGCCGCCGTTCGACGTGGTACGGATCTCGTCTACTCGAGATCTGTTTACTGTTAGAACTCGATCAAATTGTTTTGTTGTTATTGTTTTTTTTTTTGGGTGGGAGCTTATTGGTTTAATTATTTTATAACGGGAGGCCTCTATTTCCTTTTTTTTATCTGAGTTTTTTTTATCTATTTACTTATTTATTTTTCTTAATTATATTTGTTTTAGAGATAAAAAATTTCAAAAAAAGAAAACATAAAAGAGGTAAAACAATGAACAATTTTGATCTTACCAGCTTCAGGACACTTGTCACGTCCCCATTGGTCAACCTGTTATAACAGGTAACTTGGACAAAATTGGTTGATTTTTACCAGGTTGGGGGACAAAATTTTTCAAATTACAAGAGAAGGGATATAAACGTTGAAATCGACAAAGTGAAGGGACACATCATGTCATTTAACCAAAAAAAAGTGTTAGCATAAAAAAAATCTCAATTAGGATGTGTGTCATAGCAGCTGCGTACTAAGCTCCATCCACAAAAACTATTGACAGACAAAGACTGATAAATATGAGTTGAATGCATTGCGTCGATAGTGGGACATAAGTGAGTGGAATTGTCATGAATGTTGGAAAAGTGACACTGTTTTCCGTGGAGGAGGACCAAGCCTACCATTTATAGAACCAGCACATGAGGATGCAGGCAGACTGGGGAAAAGGAAGACACCACCCTGGTGTATTGGAGGTAAAAGAATTTTTGAAGTGATTGAAGGAAAAATTTTACCAATACATGATTGAAGGTAAAATTTTACCCAAAAAAAAAAAACAAACATAGTATGAGGGTTTGCTTGCTATCTTTTTTTTTTTTTTTTCTTCTTGTGATTTGCAATCAATTTTTACTTAAAACTGTGGTTAAATAAATTATAATTTCCAAACTTATTTCCAGACGTGAATAAAGTAAAATAAAACATCAACGTGTTTTCTATCATAACCTTGTAACTGAACGTTGGAATTAACTCGCCTGAAATCATGCAAAACATAATCCTACAATATCTTACTGGCTTAGAAAGAAAAGCTCATGCAATATCTTATGCAGTAAAAATATGAGACTTCAAAACTGATCTAAATTCGAACCACTTTATAATACATGTTTGAGCCAAATTCGATTACCTTCCAGCTTCAAAATTAAAAACATAAGAGACTCCTACTATGTCACGGGTGATTGATACCACACAAAGTTGAACCACTCTCTCCTAGTCGTAGAAGAACTATGTCGGTCTGATTGCAAACACCCAACAACAAATTTAAGCAGAAGAAAACAAGAGAGGCTTCAAGTTTTGCCTAGTTTAGACAAGACACAAACAAAAACATCAAAAGCTTCCTCTGGCTTCTCTTCTTCTCTCGGTCCATCTTAGCTCTCTTTTCAAAAGCTCCTTTTATCAGTAGTGTGTAGGGTCACCTTGGGCCATCACCACCAGGCTACCTGCCACCTAAAAAAGTACTCTTTCTTTCTTCCTTTCAACAAATAAATATCTTTTGCTGTTGAGAAATTATCCTCCACTGTAAATTAGTTGGACTTACTGTTTATCACAGAATTCAACGGTTTTGGCTTTCTGGTTATATAACTCGAACTCACCAGTGAGTGATCAAACGTTTCATGTTTCATGAATTTTGCTGTTTTCTTGCCATGCATAACTGTTTTTAAAGCATTGTTGTGTTTGTTTTAGTTTATGGAGGCGACTCAGGGGAAGTTTGAAACTCTTTTTAAAATTTTTATGTAGGCTTTGTATTTTTTGCTCGGGATGTGTTTGATGATCTAATCTAGATACTGCTAGTCTGGTCTGGTATCTTTAATGTGTCCTACTACCTCCTGAGATTAGTGTGTTGTGAAGTTTGTGGAGATTGAGTGATGTGAATCGAAGGGTTCAAAATCTTGAACGGCGAATCATTCTTTGCAACAAATTTCTTCCACAATGCCCTTGTTTGCTGTCTGCCATCATTTAGTCCTTATTCTTCTGGGTCTTATGTTCGAACCTTATCTGGGGAACAAAATAAGGTTGAAATTGGCTTTTTTGCTCGCACATGAATTAAACTTCTTTTATCAAGAGTCTAAGCTACTTTGAAGTTGATATGCATCGCAATTTAGCTTTCACAATTCAGGCAGCTTATATCCTTTGTTCAATTTGTCATGTTTCCTTCAGTTGCTACTGGTTCACAGTGTCGGAATCTGTTTCCTTAGTGTTTGTCTCTTAATGTTGCTTAACTAGAATGGTGTCGCTGTTTTTGCTCATGTAGTTGAATATAGCTAACTAATCTGATACTTGTGACTTGCTTAATAGCTGTTTTATATCTCTCTTTTGGGGAGTTAAAGAAAGTAGCAACTTTATCCAAACCACATGTCACAATGCAACACTTTCTTTCACAGGGGTTGTAATCCTGCAAGAATGGCCTGGGCTGAAAATTTATTCCAGAAGCTGGAGGCCCTGTGCTCGGAGGTGGAAGATGTCAAGTGGACGGTATTGTGTTAAATTTCTCTGATTAACATCTTTAGGAGGTCAATCATATGAGATAATTATTGATGTTCTCGTTTTAGATGGTTTTGCTGCAGTCAATAGCTGGTCACATGTTTGTGAATGCTTGTATGTTAATTTTGGCTGTTGTTGCGCTTTTGGGAGAACTGTTATAAGCTCCATGGATCTAATGATGTCTTATGAACTACACTGTATAGGGAGTCCAGATCACACTATCCCCAACTGCACCACTATCAAATTTTGTTGTACTCTTTTTACTTTGTTATGAACTGTTATTCCTGTTAGTGCTCCATTCCTATTTTAGCTGCATTTACACACTCTTACTGCTGGTAGTACATCTATCACAAAATTGGATTAACTTTTGGACAGGAAGGGTTGCAGCAAGTGGAAAAGCACTTACAGACTGTAGGCAATAATGTGAAGAAATTCTGCTCAGATGTCGTTAAAGATGTCCTTATCCCTCCAGCAGATGAATGTGAAGATTCAGCTGATGACTCTTCTTCAGTTGTAAATGAGGCCCATGAATTGCCTAAGGAATGTTGTGACAATGATGACTGTGGAAAGGAATTGTGCAACTCAAGTCATTTGGTTCATTCGTGCCCAATGGAACCTTTTGAGGCCACAAAACAGGCTAGTTCTTTGGAGGACAATGCTGATACTGGGATTGTTTTTGAGAGATCTGATTTGAGTGTGGAGGAAAAGCGCCTCAAGGATAGAGAACTTCGACTTCAGATGTCAGATACCTCCCTAGAGGGAAGAAACCAAAGCATGCAAGTGTTGCCCCCAACCTCAAATGATCGACTCGAGAGTAACTTTGCCACAAATTTGATCCTTGAAGATGCTCCACCTTTGAATCCAGTTGATGCGGTTGTTGCCTCTGAAAGGAAGGGTCTGGACGCTGAGCTTACTTCTGGTGATGTCTTCACTGAAAAGAAATCAGTCGGTAAGTGTTTCATCTTTCTGGTGTCTCTTTGTTAACTTAGTTTGTTCCTTTTTTGGCTAATCAGATTCCAATTATACTTGGCTGCTGCAGCAGGACAATCTGATTTTGCTATTCCTTTGTCGTCTCCAGTGGTGAAGCTTGATGAAAGTTGCATCTTAGTAGACAAGAGTGAACTTTATTCTGTTCTCCATGAAGCAGGAAGGCATGCATCTCAGAAGGTATAATTCTCTCTTTTCCCTGTTACAGTCTCGGTGAATTTGTTTGTCATATAGCATTCCTTTTAAGCCAGAAAATTTAAGCCTTTTGAGATGAGTGAATTAAATGGTCATGCTTCTTTTCTTTTTTTAGAAACAATTGGAGAAGGCTTTTGATACAAGCCGGATTGGAGCAATACAGGATCACAATCACCAAGTACCTCTGCAAATATATCCTGATTCAAAATGCAGCGGCCAACAGCAAGGAGAAGGTTCCACATCTTCTGGCATTACTACATCAAGTGACGAGTTTTCGGATTCCGAATGGGAACTAATCTAGAGATCAATGAAAGTGAAAGTGAATTGGATGCCGGAAGTTGTCTTTTCCAGCTCAATTATGCCAAATAAAACATGATGAAGTTTTTGTTTAGCACACTTCTAAGTTCTAATTGATGTGGCTCTCACATCCCCCCATAATTGTACAAAGGCAGTGAGAAAAACAAGATACTACTTTTGAGGCTGCAGAGGGTTTTGTTGCGTTTAATCTGTTGGAACTAAATCATTTTTGGAGAGGTTGCGGAATGGATATTCAGGTTTTCTATTGCCTATTTTCAGTGCATATTTTTTTTGATACTAGTCGAGGAAGGTGAGACTCGAATCTCAGATCGCACCCCTCATGTGCTCTTGTGCTTTTGGTACAAGAGTGCTAATGAGCTACAAGCAACGTATATTTTTCCAGATCTTTACTGTCAAAACGACACAGCGTTGTTCATTTTTTAACACAAACAGTACCATTTGAAGGTGAAAGTAGAATATACCGACCTGCAATGGAGGTTAATTAAACCCGGACGGTATTATTTTAAGAAATATTTTAAAATTTGTTCCCCAATCGATAAGCAACGCGTAGCGGTTAGGTGAAGGAAGAGAGGTGGAGAAAAGGGAAACCGCGGGAATATGGCGGAGATTCTGTTGGGACCCCCGATAAGCAAACACCCTCCCCTTCTCCTCCACACTTCCACCACCGCCACCAGATTCACATTTCCACTAATTCCAACTCCCAAATCCAATCTCCACCTCCTCTCTATGGCACAGCATTCTGCTATTACTTCCTCTTCTTCTTTTTCACAGTGTTCCTGCTCCTTGAACTCCGCACCGGCGGCCCCTAGGCCCGCGCAACCCTCCCTCCTCGTCTTCTCCGGCGGAACCGCCTTCAACGGCGTCGTCGAAGACCTCAAGCAGCTCACCACTCGCGTCGCCCACGTCCTCCCCGTCTCCGACGACGGTGGGAGCACCGCCGAGATCGTTCGCGTCCTCGGTATGTACTTTGTACTTGTTCTTCCTTAGTTTCGTTCTCTGTTAACTCACTGAGTGACTGACTGGTTGCACTGATCGTCGAATCGGACGGTTTGGGATTTGCGGTTTTATAGGAGGGCCGGCGGTTGGGGATATACGGTCGAGATGCTTGAGGTTATCCGATCAAAGCACCGCCGAGGCACTTGCCGTCAGGAGATTGCTTGGTTACCGTTTGCCTGTCGATGCTCAGCGAGCCAAATCCGAGTGGTATATTCGTGATTATTAGTTTATTGTTGGATTTTTAGTTCATTTTCTTTTCTTTTGCAAATATAGACTGTTCAGTTTTTTTTTTTTCTTTCTGGTCTTGGAATTCGACAGGTACAGTATTGTGGAAGGAGAGAATTCTTTATGGAAAGGAGTTTCCAGACCTTACCGAGAAACGATTCAGGCTTTTTTGGTTTATTTCCAAAACGAGGTAGCTACCAGCGAACCAATGCTTGATGCTTCTTCTCCCTATGTGCTAAGTGATTTGAACAACTTTTTCTTGCTTCTTTTGTCTTTGTTGGTGTGGACTTCTGGTTTCTTCTTTGTTGATACTTTCAATAAAAAATGATCTGTGACTGCAAAACCTGTTATCGAATTGAGAACATCTAGTATTTGAAACATGGACTAGTAACTCCTCCTTTTCCTCTCATGTTAAGTGACTGATCTTATAAAGTTTGCCTATCTGGATGTTTGCCTTTTGGATGAATATTTCACAATCATGGTCTTCTTTCTTTTGTTTTGTTTTTTGTTTTCATTCTATTGAATTGTACTTCTGATTCTAGTAGTGTTAGAGATTTTTCAAATGTGAGGGTGAACAACTTACGGTAACTTTTTGGAGATTATACTTCCTGGATAGATAACTAATTGATATTCTCTGAATCAGATATTGAGGCGGCCTAATGAATCATTTTGCTTCGGCAATGGCAGGTACGTGACTCTTCTTTGGCTAATTTAAGCTACTAGGTTACTGATGACTTGTTAGTACTGAAGGCTACATGTAATGTCGTTAGCTAACATGCAACCTGCATTGAGTGAATATTTAAAAAGTGGGCTTGGGCATACAAATTTTTGACGTAAGTCAAGAATTAAATGTGAATAACTTTTCTGTTTTGGAAGTGACACAATTCTGTAAGGAAACATTTAAATGTTTTGGATATCTTGCGGATTGAGGTGTTGTCTTTGCGACTTGAGCTATTTATTTATTCATTTTATTTAGACATCAGTTGTTTCATTCTTCCCCTCTTATTAGAAAGATGAGATTCAGATTAAACCGTTCTACATCTCTTAAGCTGTTTTACCAAATTTTGCCAAAGTCATGATCTAACTGGCCCCCCATAATTTTTGCAGCATTGGCAATTTTTTCTTTGCAGGAGCACGCATATTTTTTCAGTCTTTAGATGCTGCAATATTTTTGTTTTCACGTGTTTCTGATATTCCACCAGAAAGTATGGTTCTTCCGGTGATCTCAACAAATGACAGGCTTACGTTAGGCTGCGAACTATGGGTATTATTACTCTACCTATTTATGCTTGAGTATGAACACACATTTGAGACAGATGCAATGTAAACATTTTGTATATTCGTAATGCATTTTCAAAATTAAATGTATTTTTATAATGTTCGTTGATCCCTGTAGTTGTTTATTGATTCTAGCTACTGATGCAAATTTTTACATGGACAATAATTCCCATTTTCAAGATGTGAAACATAACTTTTGGCTTTGAGCAAAAATTTCCTGGTTCCAAATCACACTTCTAATTGTGCTGCTCTCACAATTGTTTTGGCATTAACATTTTTTTCTTTTCTTTCCTGATTCAGTTTGCAATGTATATATAGGATGGCACCATTATACGGGGTCAAAACGAAATATCTCATCCAAGCCAAGGACACATGCAACCTGTTGATAAGGTATCCCATTACCAGAAAGTAATGATGCCCTTTTACTTAATTAGTTTGCTGTCATGTTGTCTCTTTAATTGTTCTCTGATAATATGTAAACAATTTCAGATTCAGTGGCCTCTGTTTCTTTTTATTTTTTTTCTTAAAAAAATAGAAGAAAATTATTTATTTAAGTGTACAGATAGGAAGCTCTGATTTTGAACTGGATTGTGCGTGCATGGTGGAATATGATGTATAGTGGTCATTGCAGTGGCATTTTTGAGGTGCAGTTGCAGCTACTAGGAGAAAGAATACGTGTCAACAAATTTCATTCAGGAATAAAAGATCTGCCTTTTCATTGTCTTTAACTTCATGTCTCATTTATGCCATGATTCAATTACTAATATGAATGCACTAAGTTTGCATCAGTGAATTGTTTGACCAATCTCTTTCATTTCAGATCCACATCAATGAATGTAAATAAGAGCATGGTTGCTGAGTACAATATATTTGATAATATTTTGATTGGGATTTTCTTTTTTTGTTTTGGAAAAGTACTCCAGTGCATGATTTGTCGATTTTTTTCTATATGTTAGTGACATTTCTCATGGTTAGGCATGCTCTTCAGCTCCAGCACTTAACTCGAGAATAAAGCGGGTGTTTTATATGTCAAGTGAGGGAGGAAGCTCTCTACATGAGGTATTCTCATGCATACATATATGCTCACAACAACTTTGTTCTTCATATCGTTGTCATTGATCTTCTGATACCATACTAGAACTAGACCTGTATCTTTTGTTTTTCTTCAATTATATCCTTTATCATGCATTCAGGAGTGCTGTTTTGTTTATTGCTCAGACAGTAGTGCAGTTGTTTAGACTTATTTGACACCAAAGCAAGGGAATCAGAATCGTGACTTTTTGTCCTAAGCTACACGAAGATTGTGGTATAGTTGCTGAGTTTATTCTTCCTCTTGGATGTGGATTTTCATTTAGAATTGCGAGGTGCTTCGCATCAGTTCTTTTAAGATGTAATACGTGTACATGCATGTGTTTCCGACGACAACAGTAACCAGTGAGCAATAACCTGATATTCGAAAGAAAATCAAGTAGATGTAAGAGTTACCATAACTTGAGACGGTTAATACTGATCCCATCCGCTCAGGTTAGCTGTCTACATGCATCCTTTATTCAGCTCTGCTATAAAGTAGATTCCACTTAATGGTGTTGCTCTTCATTCTTTCTTATTGCTTTGGATCTTATCATCTTTCATTTACCACTTCGTCTTTTCACTGTTATGGCAACAGGCGAGACTTTTCCTATATAAATTGTTGCTCCACATGGGTTTTAGGATTCTTTCTTCCACTATCATCCTCCCCCTTGGAAGTGCTACTATTATGCCTCAAATGTGTCTTAGTTCCACTGACATTGATGCCATTGGAAGTTTTGACTATAGGTATTAGCATATTTACTTTCTGATTTGCAGATTGTTTTTGGCCTTCTTGACTAGGTCTTTCCCTCAGTAAATACATCCGTCTTGGATCAATTAAGTAATGTCGACTGCATTATTTATGCAATGGGTTCACTATTTACTTCCATCTGCCCATCACTGGTAAGATTCCTTTCTGGTCCATGTTTCAGGAAGCTTTTAACTTTTAACAGCCACCAGATATTGGTTCTTTTATTATTTCTTTGTGACAAAACGTGCTGTTTCTATGAAACACAAAAATTTGTTTGGTTCTATTTAATTGTTAACTATGACTTTTTGTTAGGTGTTACGTGGGGTCGGGGAAATTATCTCTTCAAGGACCTGCCCCAAGGTACCTTTCCTCCAACTATTTGGAAATGTTAGTTGATGCAGGTTGATAGTCTTGCATGGCGTCCATCTTAACTATCCTCTTTGTCCTTGCTTGGCCCATATATTTGTACAGTTCTATAGTGAGAAGCTGCTGCAATTTTTACATTTCATTTTATTTAACATGGTTAGACAATATTGAATTTATCTTTGTTCTATGTAGGTACTTCTGTTGAACGGCACGCGTGATCGTGAGACAAGTGGCTTCTCTGCCTCTTGCTTTGTAACTGCCATAACAGATGCTCTGAATCGAAAATATGGAGATTCTCATAACTGTATAGAAAACCCTGTAAGTGGATAGGTCAATTTGTAGTTGAAGATTGCTCATGCTCCTTGTAGTATGATGATTTGCACGATGATGTAACAGTATTGTAGATTCACAAGCATAAATCATATACGATGATGTAACATTATTGTAGATTCACAAGCATAAATCATAGGGATCTTGTGATTCTTTGGAGATAAGCTCCATCATGATTAGATCTTTTTGGTTATCAATTTTCTCTTGTTATTGCTCCATTTACTTGTGCCTGACTGCTCTGGAGATTGGGCAATAAACTGTCCCTGCTAATGATCCTTGCCCAGTTGACCTGATTCCCTTGGATGGTTTTATCCTGCATTGCTTTTTTATTTCCTTTCATAACCCAGGGGAATCATTAGTCTAAAAAATTTTCAGCTAACATTGTGCCTGACAAACCTATCTGAATAGGGCTATTTGCATGTATTAACAGGGTTTAACTTTTAGTTTTATAGAGAAATTTACTCTCTTGCGGTTTCATAATTATCTTTCTTGCAAAACCTTTAACCTTTCTGCGGACTCAGCACCTTATTGCAGTTAATATTCCTGTGCAGCCAAGTCAATATGTCAATACCCTTTTAGTGCCCAAAGATGGCGAAATTCCCATAGACGTTCAACGTTTGGCTTCCCAAGGGGTGCATGATGTGGTATGTATGCCTTTTTTCGATGTTACTAGTTATGGTATTTTATAGCTTTCTACTGTCATAACTTTGAAGGTAAACAAATTGTTTTTTAAGTTAACTATAGATATATCTAGATATTCTCCTCTCTTTTTTTTGTTTGAGAAAATAAATCTAGATATTCTTATTCCTATCGTAAAACACAGCATTATGTACAAGACTTGGCTTCCTGTTAAGATAAGTTTCTACAAAAATTCCCAACAGACGGTTCTCTCTAGCTTACCCAAGCTTTTACTTTATCTGAGCCCCATTGTAGCCATAATGGACAGATACATTGACAATGAACTTCAGAAGCAGATAGGTTCAACTTTCTTTGATTGGAATCGCGTTCCCCATCATGTACTTGCTTTTATTTTTTTTTTTCTTCTTTTGATCTAGTGTAGGTGAGACCCAATGCTGAGATCTCATCCCTTCTTGGCCCTTACTAGGCTTTGAAGAGAACCACTGAGCTATAATCTCATTGATTGATGATGTCTAGTTGCTTAATTAATGATGTAACAAATGTGATTTTGCAGGTTGTTGTGGACTCCATCCGTGATCCAAAACATGGTGTCCTTTTCAATCCGAAGTCTTTAATAAGTGCACTTGGTGATGTAATAGGCAGGCACTTGAGTGCAGGTGCAAATGTTATGAAGGATTAATTAACTTGCAGGGAGCAGAAGTAGGACTCAGGGGCAAGGATAGTTATCTTCATGTGGATATGAAACCATTTTGTTTGGTGGGATGTTTGAAGTTCAGCATTGAGTGAGTTAATTTCAACATTATATCTCAAAATTGGATGCCGGTTCTTTCTCGTCATTCTCCAGGCCTTTGCTGAAAGTCAGGCAGATTTATGCCATCGCTATTCTCAGCTAAGTTCCACTCTAGATTTATTGGAGAGATTAGCGGCACGAAGCTTTTTGGTTGCCTTGGTAGTTTCAGCTTCACTGCAGCAACTTTATTCTTAACAAAGAAGTGTCACAATACTCCCTTATGGACCTTTTTTGGCATCTGTACCCAGCGATATAAAGCGGTTAGTTGTTTATTAGTATCAAAGAAAAACAGCCATAGTTAAATTCAAGCTCATGTTAGCAAGTTTTAGGAGTATGATACCAAAATTTCTTGTATGCTAACAAAGATGGTAATGTCATGGATGAGGGAACTAATGCCCTGGTTCTATTGTGTCATTCTCTCAATCTCATGTTAAGTTTAGAGCTAGATGAACATGCAGTGCTGGCTGACATTGTCAATATCTCATATTAATTTTAGAAGGGGAAATGGTGGCACGGATCATAGCAAAGCAATGATATTGGCACTCTGATCGGGAAAATAAAGGCATCGATGCCTGAGCAGGACGGAAGGAAAACAAATTGGATGAACGAGAAATAAACAAGATGAAAGTATGGAAAATCAAAATAATTTATTTGAGTTAACATTAAAACTCATGCTACAATGTGGATAACCCGTGGCAAAAGTGGCAGCTACAATGTTTGTACTTTTCAGTTTTCACTAAACGAACAATTCAGAAGCTGACAATCGTAGAGACAACATATATAAGGCGAGTCCAATTCGCAATGAAATTTTGTTAAAGCTGATCCAACCTTCAAACTTGCCTGACCCAAGCTTCAAGCCGAAAGAAAAAGGTAAATGTCACAAAGTTAGCTATATATGTTTAAAACATAAGAAGATTAAAAACTGATATAAAAATGAGGAACTTGCATATAAATTGTTCAAAATACGTCAAAAAACCAATCTGCTTCTTCCTAATTAGTCTCCTGTGAACTTAATCCCTTGTCTGTGAAAGATCCAAAAGCTAGTGACGGCCGAATAGTTACAAAATGCTACATAAAATTGGAGTAGAATGGAATACTATACAGTCGAAGCAACGTCTACGTAACCAAGCTCTGTCCTTATCATATAAGAACTTGCCGGTTTAACCAAGTTGTCTGGTATCTCTTCTAACATTCACATTATACTGGGAAGGAATTGAGGCAGCTTAACGGATCCTATATAATGCCTATTGGAGTGAGTGTGCAGCATCACACAACGTATTCCACCTTAACTTACTACCATATATCACAACCTTATATTCCATTTCCACAATGGCTTTAACACTTCAAAACAAGCTTAGCATCGCTCTTCTGCTAGTGGTGGGGCTCTGTGCTTCACAGGCCTGGTCACGCTCACTGAGTGCAGCTTCTATGAATGAGAGACATGAAATGTGGATGGCAAAATATGGAAGAGTCTACAAAGATACTGCAGAAAAGGAGAGGAGATTTAACACATTCAAGGAAAATGTGGAGTACATTGAATCATTCAATAGGGCAGGGATTAAGCCTTACAAGCTAGACGTCAATGAATTTGCAGACCTTACTAATGAAGAATTCCAGGAGTCTAGAAATGGATACAGGTTTAAGCCCTTAGTAACATCTTCATCCTTTAAATATGAAAATGTGACAGCAGTCCCCTCCAACATGGATTGGAGAACAAAAGGGGCTGTTACCCCAATTAAGGACCAAGGCCAATGCGGTAAGGCACATTGATTACCAGACTACTTACATATGAAATAAGACCAAGTTAATTTTCACTTGCACATCACTTTTTTAACATGGGTTTTTGGTATAAATGCAGGATGCTGCTGGGCATTCTCTGCTGTGGCAGCTATGGAAGGTATCACAAAGCTCTCTACCGGGAAACTGATCTCTCTTTCGGAGCAGGAATTGGTTGATTGTGACACAAGTGGGGAGGACCAGGGCTGCAATGGAGGTCTTATGGACGATGCCTTTGAGTTTATCATAAAAAACAAAGGCCTCACCACTGAATCCAATTACCCCTACGACGCCACTGATGGGAGTTGCAAAAAAGCAAAGTCAGGATCACATGCAGCCCAAATCTCTGGTTATGAAGACGTCCCTGCCAACAATGAAGCAGCACTCATGAAGGCTGTGGCAAATCAACCGGTCTCCGTTGCCATCGATGCCGGGGGATCGGACTTCCAGTTCTACTTAAAGAAGAGAAACAGCATGATGGGAATTACTCAAAGACTGGATTGGTGCCGCCGCATGAACAGCTAGAGCAGCAGATGGATAGTTATTGTTGTTTCCAGAAGAGCTTGCTGTTTCGGGAATTTTTGGGTTGGTATCTGAAGCTTTGGGGGAATTGACGGTAGACATGACAATGAATCAAAAAAAAGGAAACAAGTATTATGCGGTTAAGCCTAGGGCTCCGCTACCATAAAGAATCACAAGTATTAGAGTTTATAGAATATGAATCAGGCACCCACTAACGTGAGACCTGCATGATGTATATATACTGATTACAAGATACATTCCCGACTTGACACCAATACATAGACTAAGATACATTCCTAACAATACATAAATACATTGTAGTCTATGTTAATCAGTTGTGTGTGCTAACGTGTGTTACAAGAACTATGACTCTGGTGTTTGAGGTTGTGTTTACTACTGGCTAACACTACTCAAGTGGGGTATTTACTGGAGAGTGTGGAACTGATTTGGACCATGGAGTCACTGCAGTTGGATATGGAACAAGTGATGATGGTACACAGTATTGGCTGGTGAAGAATTCATGGGGGAGTAGCTGGGGCGAGAATGGATACATCAGAATGCAAAGAGATATTGATGCCAAGGAAGGCCTTTGTGGCATTGCCATGCAACCTTCCTATCCTACTGCATAATTGCAACTACACGTGATGGATCAAATCCATGCCAAGCTCCACTACTGTTTCTAGCATAATATTATCTATTATCATCTTAATGTTCAACCCATGTATGTATATGATATTCTATGTATAATATCTCTTATGTTGCGTTTTTACATTGATAAAGTTTGCTTCATTAAATATTAAAACGGAGTTTGAATTTGGCAACCGTAGGTTAAGCCAAACACATTCTCAATAAGAAGGACACCTCTGAGGAAAGCTACAATATTAACATTTACATAGTGGACAGAAACAATTACCACATGCAGCGGCTTCATGGGTTCAAATACCTTAAAAGATTCATATCTTTTTAATTCTTTAATTAAAGCAATAAAATATTACTTTCTTATTTATAGCACCAAACATGAAACCTCTGATTTTTGGCTCCACATTCCGGTTGTACCTTTGTAATGGTTTTTCCAAAACAAGCTAACACCACTTTGGCTACATAATATCATACCAAGGGGAAAGTGTTCAAAATTCAAATGCAATTATCAAAAATAAAAATATATCATGGATTAATCTCTATATTGTTTTCAGTTTTCAGATATAATGTGCCATGGATAATTCCATTCACATGATCTCGTTAGCTTAAAAAAAAAAAAAATTCCATTCACGTAAAAGTTACATAACTGTGGTTTAACTATTTTCATTTCCTTTCTTGATGGAAAAAACTGCAAAATCTAACCACCCTGGAGAAGTTGTACATAGATTATACTTGCATCACTCACATCACTTGAAGCTTGTATTTGCGAGGGGTTAAGGCCACACTACCTACAGAAGGTATGGTCTAGCTATATATATCACTTTGCTTACTATTTTCTCACTTAGATTCATTTTAATTTTTTTGTATATTTCTTCCCAAATAATATCTGGTTGTCAGCTCTTTAGAATTTGCAACAACTAGATTTGAGTTCTTCCATTCTCAATAATAGCTTCATGATCCTGAAGACCATTGTAAAAATGCAATATTTTACGAGCTTAACGTCGAAAGATTGTGGACTTAATTACTGGTACCATACCCATAACCTTAGAAGGTACGTAAGAAGACTATAAGAGGATGTTCCATTCACTTCTTTACTCTTTTGCACAGTATTATAAATTGTTGCAAAATTTTCAGGTCTCGCAAATTTGACGTTTCTCGAGAGTTTAGATATTTCAACAAATCACTTGAGTGGAAATATCAGTTTATATTGGGGAACCTCAAATCCATCAACCAGTTGTATATCTCAAGAAATAATTTTCAAATCCCAATTTCTCTCGACCCTTTCTTCAATCTGACAAAATTGAAGGATTTGACTGCCACAAATAATGAGATATATGGAGAGATAGAGGACGAGCTCGAGCTGATTCCGAGATTTCAATTGGAAATTCTTCTTTCAATTGGAATACCTTAGCTTTCCTTTTGGTGTCAACATGAAGAGGCTGGCGACTTGGAACCCGGTAGTAGAAAAGTTTAAGGGGAGATTGAAGGCTTGGAAGGGCAAGTTCATGTCCTTAGGAGGAAGGGTCACTCTCATACGATCTGTATTGAGTAGTTTGCCACTGCACTTTATGTCCTTTTTCAAATTACCTGTGGCCATGGCTAAAAGGTTCACGTATATTATGAGAAGCTTTCTATGGAATGGGACTGAATCTACAAGGAGACCTTGCCTTGTTGTATGGAAGAAAATTGCAGTGCCCAAGGAGAGAGGGGGCATGGGCATTATTGACGTAAAAATTATGAATCAATGCCTCCTTTTCAAGTGGTTATGGAGTTTTGTTCACTCCAAGTCGAGATTGTGGGAGGACATTATTGGATGCAAGTATGTGCTGCAGTTCTCTGTGTTGTCTACAATTTTCTGCATGCAAAGTTGTTCCCCTTGGTGGCGAGATATTGTCCTATCAGGTTCTGTGAACAGCCAAATTGGTATTCCTCTATTTGCTGGGTCATAGTTAAAGTTGGGGTCTGGAAGTTTGGCATTATTTTGGGATGATGATTGGGCTAGCCGCGGGGCTTTTAAAAACCCTTACCCTAGGCTTTACTCGATCTCAACGTGTAAAGATGCTACGATGTTTGAGGGGCTGCAGGTCGCTCTGACGACTCCTCTTTGGTCGGGTAGCTGGAGGAGACGGTTGCGAGAATGGGAGTACATTCAGGTGGGTGAAATGCAGAGCATGATAGATAGTTCATTGGGGCTATTTGTAGGTCAAGACTGCCGTGTATGTAGAGAGGGGAGCAGCGGGCAGCATTCAGTCAAGGCCGGTAGGACCTTTGTATATTCTCAGCTGGGGGAGGTTCGGTCCACACCATACATGTGATTCTCGCTCTCTCCCTTCAAGGTGGAATGCTGTCTTTGGCTCGCCATCAACTGACGCATTCCAACTAAAGATGTCCTCCGTGAGAGAGGTATCTTATCCTTGGCCGAGTTAATTTATTGTTTATGCCACTAGAACCTAGAGTCCAAAGATCATCTCTTGTTATTTTGTCTTGTATCCTGGCTCGTCTGGTCGAGAATTTGTTCTTGGTGAGGTGTCCTATGGTGCATCCCTGACAAGCTGGAGAATTTCTTACCCCAATGGACATTCTTATCGCCATACAGGTGCAGTCGTAGTTGGTGGTTTGTAATTGGTCTAGCTTCGCAATGGACATTGTGGCTTGAAAGGAATCAGAGGATTTTTCGGGGTTCAGTTGCTACGGTGGACCATATAGTTGATTTGGTGATTGCACGTGCTACAATTTGATTAAGGCGACCAAGACAGATATTCCATTCTCTACTTCCATGATTATCTCTAATACTGAGACTATAAAAAACTGGAAAGGGCCGCATCGCAGTTTCAATCTTCTCCTGCCACCGTGAATATATTTGGCCTTCATCTTTGTATAGTCTAGGTTCTGAGACTGACTTTAAATTTTCACAGTGATTTATGTCAGACTTGTAAGTGTTGTAATTTCAGAAACTTTCAATAAAGCATACTGTTACCATTGAAAAAAAGGTTTGGATCAATAAAAAAGACAAAATAGTGAAACTGGACAAAATAGTGAAATAGTCCCTTGATGTGAGATAAAATGCTTTTATTTAATTCATTTCTGCTAAGGTCTAATGGCTCCAAAAGAGCGAAACTGGACAACGCTTCATGCCAAGTAAGGGAAATAGATTAGCTCTCATTAAGAAATGGTGGTGTACAGAAGCAATTATGGATTTAAAAGACCCTGTAATGTTTTATTAATGAGATTGGTTGAATATTAAATTCAAATATCAAAGAGAAGACAGTCCCATAAGGCTTAATTCCTCACCCTCGATCGAAGAAGTAGAATAACTATGGTGGCTAATTAGTTACCGGGAGCGAATGGCTTTCGGTTTTAAAATATAATTCATATTCAACAACATTACCACAATAAGTAACAAATATTATTTTTTTTAAAAATAGATTAAATTTTATTTGAATACAATATAACACTTCTTATATTATTTAATTTAATGCTTGTCAATAAATGTACTTTAAATTATAGGAATAAACAAATAAACATCTTTATATAAAGCTAATACATCAACTTAAGAAAGTTGAAGGATTGGACTAAATATAATAATCTTCTGAAATAAAAACCAACTTTAACATTAAGAATTTTGAGACCTAGACACACAAAAAGAGTCACATCAGGCTACCACCGAGTCTGACATGTCATCTCACCTTCAAGGTTATAAGAGGCTAGATTTAATAATTTTAAAGATTGAATAGCTGCCATGTATGGAAAGATTATATTGTTGAAATTGTTACCACCCAACTCGAGATCCTCTACATGTTCAAGATGTGATAATCCTTCAAAACCTTAATTACAAAAATTCAAAATAATAATAAAAGATAAAAGAATTCCGACTTCTAGAAAATTGTTTTCAGTTATAGTCTAGGAGTTAGTACTTAGTAGTATACACAAAAATAGAAATTACCCACCTTCTTTCTCTAAGCAACCAACCAAGTATATGGTTTTCAAACAAGTGAAGACTTTTTAGTTCCTCAAAAGGAAGGAATAAAGATGCATTTAGATACCAGGATGTGGTGTGAGACCGAGGTTGATTTTGGTGACTCGGCCCGTACTCGAGCTACACTCTAAACCGGTGTAGTTGCAACAATTTCGAATCAGACCCCATTGCGGGGCAACTCGTTCTTCCTCTACACATCCTTGACACCCTTTCATCACAAACATAACAATGAGCCAAACTTTATGCATCTCCACAACTCTGCTACCTTTTGTACTTTGCAACTTAAATTAAAAGTTAAGCTAGGCTTATTTTGCTCCCAACCCAAGCTTAAAGAAAATCTCCCAACCTAAACTTAAAGAGGATCTCCCAAACTACAAGAAATTCTAATGTCCAAAGTTTACGGTTCGGTGATGTATATATTCCCATCCCCCTATTTATATTGTTTCTCCCGAAAAAATCCATTATGCTACCACCGCCTTAAAAACGTAATCCACTATATCCGTTTTCAGTGATGGCCATGCATAATTGAAACCGTTAGTCTAACTATTTTTTTTTTTGGACATGGTTACGTTTTGCAAGACTGTTTTTTTCAACAAGAAAGGAAATGAAAATAGTTAATCCACAATTACATAACTTTTTTTTTTTAGAGAATGCACAATTACATAACTTTTATCTGAATGGAATTATACATGGCACAATATATCTGAAAATTGAAAAAAATATAGAGATATTAATCCATGATATATTTTTATTTTTTATAATTGGCACTTGAACACTCTCCCCTTGGTATGATATTATGTAGCCAAAGTGGTCTTAAATTATGACAAAACATGAAAATTGCTCAGTCATGCAAGAGACATGAAAAATAAAATTTAAAATATTTTTTAGGGTTATGATTTTCCGTGTTTACAACAATATTTGTCTTGTCAATTGTGGAAATTGTGGAAGGAAAAATGAGATATTGTAGGTAGTGAACAAGAGAGAAATCAAAATGGTGGAGATATTAGTTGCAAGTTACCATAGACAAGAGAGAATCAAAATGATGACTGGGTAAAACTAGATGTGCCTGGTAATGCTTTATCCAAAACTTATAAAAGTTTTATTTATGAAGGCTTAATTATAATAGTTTTTTCCCCTAGTCGCCAGATACTGCAAAAACCCAGATTTCTGCCTTTGGCATCGATCGTCCACTAGGTCATTATTAATGTGAAGTGAATCAATTAATAGGCAGCACAAGATCATCGAAAATGAAACAATACAAATAGAAGGTGTAAACAACCAGGAAAGTACAAAGATTTGTTACTACTCTAGGCCTTTGGCATCTATTGGATGAAAGGATTTTTTTTTTTTTAAAAAACACAAACTTTAGAAAAATCAAGAGATATAGCCGTATTGTTATTGGTTGGCATATTAACCAAATCAAATATTGGAATGTTCAAAAAAAAAAAATTGATGAGGAAAATGGAGTGCTCTTAAGTCCACACCATAGGACTTTGAGTGAGTTCATTTCATCATTATATCTCTAAATTGTATGCCAGTTCATTCTCGTCATTTTGCAACCCCTTGATGAAATTAAAGACAGGCGGATTTATGTCATCGTTAATCTCAGCTAAGTTCCACTCTAGATTTATTGTAGTGATTAGTGGCACGGGAAGCTTTTTGGTTGCCTAGTCTCAGCTTCACTGCAACAACTTTATTCTTAACAAAGAGGTGCAGCAACATTCCCCAGTGGACTTTTTTTTGGCATCTCTTCTGTACCCAATCTCATGTTAAGTAAGTTTAGAGCTAGCTGAACTTGCAGTGCGCTGGTCCAGAGTTTCGTTTATGTGCCACTATGCAATCAGAGTTAGACCCACAGCCCGACTCAAGTAAGATAGATTCCGAGTGACACTAACACATCAAGAGCTGGCCGTCCACCATTTCTTCGTGACTCTTATATATCCACCGGTCTCTGGAGTCTTTTTGTTGCGTTGTGCAATCTTCAGCTCCAAATTAATTCATGTTACGGGGCAAGGAAGGAACAGTGACAATAGAAGGTGATATATGAGCAGCTGCTAGCGAGTCAATGCGTGATGAGGCCGTCTATATATTCCCAACTTTCTGCTATTTTCTCCCGGATTTTGGCATCCATAAGCTCATTGCTCCACATTTGGGGTTAGAAAAGATGAGTTGTGAGCCAGAAAGTCATGGAGTAATAAGGAGGTCGATGTCCATTTCCATGACCCCTCTTGATAATTGTCACTTGAATTTTAGCATCCGTGAGGTTGTTGCCGCAAAGTCGGGGTTAGAAAAGGGCGATGAGACAAACAAAAACAAAACAACTTTAATTGCTGAGAAGATTGGTTAGTGAAATGAACAATGATTGCAATGTTTTCAGCAAGAAAGCCACGGTAACCCTGCAAATTCTATCCTGCTCATTGGCGTATGAAGTAACATGAGAAATTATTTCACTAAAATTAGATAGGAAGAGTGAACTGATGGTATTAGTTTTAGACATACCACATCATATATAGGCAGCGAGTATTATAGTTTTTCGGTGACCCAAAGTAGATAGGCAACTGAAAAAGGAGCTCTTTGTCTCTCATTTGCAGAAAACAAACATTATATATAAGGAGATCTTGGGATCCTGAATAGTAGACTTCATGTGACATTCAATTTTTTTGTTTTTAGAAGTTTTAACCCAATTTTGAATACGAATGTCATTCCAATAATTTTTAGCCTTTTACAGTATTTTCTGTCGTTTCTTTGAGTATATATTTTTCTTTATATTATAACTCCATCACATCAATGGTTAATTTGTCCTTTCTTTTTAATTTTTGCATTGAACTTTAAATCTTTAAAAGATTGATATGTTATATTAATGAGTTGTAATTGATGGAACAAATTTAGACCGAATTTATCCGAAAATATAAAAGCTTACGAATAAAATTTAAATATTATATTATAATTTTAAATATAATTAAAAAATAAATATTAATAATTCACAGCTAGTGACACTATTTGGCCAGAAGAAAGAAGGTAGCAATTTTGTTAGTAATGAAAAGAAAATGGTGTTTACACATTACACTACACAACTAAGAAAAATAAAAGAAAGCGGGACATCTTTACGTTATCCTCTAAACAAATCTGCTCTTCTTCCCAAGTAGTCTGATGTGATCTAAAGCCCTTTTCAGTGAGTGAAAAAGATCCAAGCGCTAGTTGCGGCCCAGATTAGCACGTACAAACACCCAACGTAACAATTGGCCGAAACTGCTTCCAAGAATAGTTACAAAAACGCTAGATTACATAAAATTGGAATTGGAATAGGATCGAATACAACAATACAATCGAAGCAAAGACTACGTAACCAAGCTTTGTCCAATATCATACAAGAAGTTGCCGGTTTAACCAAGTTATCTAGTATATATCTTCCAACGTTCACATTATACTTGGAATTGAGGCATGCATGCAACTTTACAATCCTATATAATGCCTATGGGGAGTGAGTGTGCAGCATCACACAACATATTCCAATTACCTTTACTACAAACCATACATTCTAGCTCCCCACAAATACAATGGCTTTAACACTTCAAAACAAGCTTATCTTCGCTCTTCTGCTAGTGGTGGGACTATGTGCTTCACAGGCATGGTCACGCTCACTGAGTGAAGCTTCCATGAATGAGAGGCATGAAATGTGGATGGCAAAATATGGACGAGTCTACAAAGATGATGCAGAAAAGGAGAGGAGGTCTAGCACATTCAAGGCAAATGTGGAGTACATTGAATCGTTCAATAAGGCTGGGAATAAGCCTTACAAGCTAGCCGTCAATGAATTTGCAGACCAAACTAATGAAGAATTCCAGGCGTCTAGAAATGGATACAGGTTTAAGGGTTTAGTACCATCATCATCCTTTAAATATGAAAATGTGACAGAAGTTCCATCCACCATGGATTGGAGAACAGAAGGGGCTGTCACCCCAATCAAGAACCAAGGCCAATGCGGTAAGGCACACATTGATTGCTTAAATATCGAGTAATTATATTAACATTTAGTTTTCACTTGCACATCAATGTTTTTTTAACATGCATGGGTTTTGGTATAAATGCAGGTTCCTGCTGGGCATTCTCTGCTGTGGCAGCTGTGGAAGGTGTCACAAAGCTCTCCACCGGGGAACTGATCTCTCTTTCGGAGCAAGAAATAGTTGATTGTGACACAGGTGGTATGGACCAGGGCTGCAGTGGAGGTCTTATGGTTGGTGCCTTCGAATTTATTATAACCAAGGCCTCAACACTGAAGCCAATTACCCTTATCGGGCAACTGATGGAACTTGCGACACTGCAAAGTCAGGAACACATGCAGCCCAAATCTCTGGTTATGAAAACGTTCCTTCCAATGATGAGGCTGCACTCATGAAGGCCGTGGCAAATCAGCCTGTCTCTGTTGCTATTGATGCCGGGGGATCGGACTTCCAGTTCTACAAAAGTGGGGTATTTACCGGAGACTGTGGAACTGATTTGGACCATGGAGTCACTGCAGTTGGGTATGGAACAAGTGATGATGGGACCAAGTATTGGCTGGTGAAGAATTCATGGGGAACTACTAGCTGGGGCGAGGATGGATACATCAGAATGCAAAGAGATACTGATGCCAAGGAAGGCCTTTGTGGCATTGCCATGCAGCCTTCCTATCCTACTGCATAATTACAACTACAAGTGATGGATCAAATCCATGCCAAGCTCTCCCTACACTACTTTATCTCGCATATATATACATCTATGATATGCTATGCTATTTATATTCGTGCTCCAGTACGATTAATTAGTACGTATTTGAATAAAGATATCTATTAGTATAAAAAAAAAATATGCTGTTTGTAATTTTAATGTTCAACCCATATATCTAATATGATATGCTATGTATAACGTCTGGTGTTCCGTTTTTACATTGATAAAGTTTGCTACATTAAATATTATAACGGAATTTAAATTTGGCAACGGTAGGTTAAGCCAATCACAACCTCCTTGGGAAGTTTTATTTATGAAGGCTTAATATAATTAGTTTTCCCGTAGTTGCCTGATATTGTGACGCATATCCAGATTTCCACTTTTGAGATCGCTCACTAGGCCGTTATTAATGTGAAGTGAATCAATTAGTAGGAAGCACAAGATCATCGAAAATGAACAATATAAATAAATTGCTTAAACAACCGGGAAGTTGAAAAGTTTGCTACTATACGTATTTAACATCTATTGGATGAAAGAAAAATTGAAAATAGAAAAACAGACTTTAGGAAAATCAAGAGAAGAACTGATGAAGACGTTGTTATCTGTTGGTTCATGGTTGGCATATTAACCAAGTGAAATAGAGTGCTTTTGAGAAAAGAAGATATTCGAAAAATTTTGGAGCTACAAGTACACAACACAAATTATTCAGCTTTAATTGAGTGCAGTCTGTGTAAAATTATGTGCCACAATGTGAAAATTCATGGTCAACGCGTTCTATAATGAATTACTAGTTGTGTATTAACGGCTATACATTTTATTGGTCATAAAGATGTCAAGTTTGTTTGTTTTTGTTTCTGAAAATTTAATCAAGTTAATCTCCTTCTATATATGGTGTTTTTTCGTTTTGAAAAGTATATTTGATACCATAATTTAATTGTCAAATCAAGTTTACTTTTTTAATTTGTGCGAGTCAAATATTCAACTCTCAGTGAATGATCCAGTGCAGCAAGCAACTTTCCGTGTAAGTTTCTTAGACTTGTTTTTCGCTTACACGGTGAGATTACTTCTTTTTTTGTTTATATGTTAATTTCTACAATGGATTTTTTTCTTTTTTTGTCTATTGAGAAATATCAATCAAATAAAAATAAAAATATATTATTTTTATTTAGTTATTATAACTAAAAAATTAGATATTGAGATGAGATTTTTTTTTTTTGATAAAGCAGATATTGAGATGAGATGATAAAATATTTAAAAATATTTTCTTGTTCGAACATCATGCGATTCGGGTAGAAGGATGAATCTCCTTACCTCTATATTTTGAGTTTGCATGATAAACGCTCTTCTTCTTCTTTGTGTTTACCTACAACTTACTAACTGATAACTATGACTTTTAAATTTGTGCGTGTGCCATGATTTATCAAAATTCAAACATAAAGAGTACTCAGCATCAAAATTCAAGCATAAGAGTACTCAGAATACCATATATTATTTATGATAAATCTTGAAGAATCGTTAAAATGGATTCACACATCATCCACTGACTATATATTATAATATCCTCCACGCCAGTAGTGCACAAAACTCTTAGGGCCCGTTTGGTTCGTGGGATTACCTGGGATGGGGTTGAGCCTGGGATCAATCCCAGGGTGGGATGGGATTGAGGTTGAGATTGATCCCAGGCCATCATATTTGGTTGCTGGGTTTGGATTTAGGCCTGGGATGGGATTACAGTCTAAAATTGTATTTGGTTTGTGGGTTTGGGATTGAATTAGATAACAATATGACCAATTTGCCATTGAGTTGAACTTTGTGTTTGGTTACTGGGTTTGAATTTGGATTTGGATTTGAGATGGATTTGGGATTATCATATAACTTTTTCTTTTAATTTTTGAAGGAATTGTAATTTTTTCACATGTATTATTTGTTAAAACCAAAACCTCATTGCATAATTTTTTTATGAATATGTAATTTTTTCCACATATCTTATTTTTTTAAACCAAAACACCATTGGATAAAATTAAAATTTTTTTATGGATATTTAATTTTTCACATGTATTAATTTCTGAAACCAAAATATAATTTGCAATGGCGTTTTTTTTGTATTCAAATATTTACATTCATTGTTTTAATCGGTTCATCTTTTTTAAATCAAGAATCAAAGCTCAAATTTTTTTCATAAAATAGTATGAATACACCAAATAATAATAAAAATTTTATTAATTATATGAAAATAGTCACAATAACTTCTTAAAAATCAAAATACAATAAATATAAATCTACTTTCCTACTTTTTCCAAGAGTACAATTTTCACATATGATTTGTTTTCCATGGTACAGTAAATGTAAATCCATTCAAGGCAACTTGCAACAGAAAGAGAAATATGGGTTGAAACAATAAGAAAATGAAAGCAAAGCAAATTGACAGGAAATTAGTTGTTCGGATCCAGACTGGGGAAGCAAGAAAAAAGGCTGAAAATTGAACTAAATACATTCTGACATTCAATTAAAGACAACTAAAGACAAGCATAAATTCTGGATATACATGGATATAAACTTAATTCTATACTAGAACATGGATTAGAACATGATTCATTTTATCAGCCCTGAGGAGTTGCAAAATGTCTCCTGGAGGCCGTCTATACCATTTAGAACCTATCTGCACAAAAGTTGGCTTGCCTATCTACATGCATGATTTACAAAAACATTCCATAATTTCTTCTGCAGCATCTTACCAAATAAATTAGAATAAGAGAACCCTAACTGCAGCATCTTACTGTAATTTCTTCTGCAGCATCAAAAGTTTCTCATTTCTTACATTACAACAGCATATCCAACTCACTGGTCATTTTAACTAAAACAAAACCACAACACACATGGATACGGAGACACAAACATACCTTCAAATCCTGTGTAATTTTACAAGTGATGAAACTAACCCAGAAGATGGAAAGATGCTTTTATGTATACGCTGTTAATGGATTCCAAACAAAGTCCAACAACCCTAGCTGGTCGTGTTAATTGGTAATTAACAACTCCATTAAACCTAGCCAAATCATGTGACTACAGGGGTCCTGTCAGTAGTAAAGAAGACAATTTAAACAGAGACCAAAATCCATTCACGCTAAGAGGACCCAAGCATTTCGATGACACAGAAGATTATTAAAAGTTCTACCCAGCAAAACACAGACCAGAACCTCTGTGATACGAACCAACAAAACCATCAAAAGAGGGAAATTAGTTTTTACCTTGACCAACGGAGATGACCAACCTCGTCGAGCCCCCTTGAACTTCAATCCACCTTCTGATACGGTGTCGTATCATGAGTAATGAGTTTTGTAAGTGAAAGACATGTCACTGGTATGTGTGACTAGTCACTCTTGGTTCAACTCCTGTTTGTTTCACAGGTTATATTCCTTTGACCAGAATTGTAAAGATTCATTCTAAAACAGAAATACAGTTTGGGACTTGAGGCTCTCGTCGAGCCCAAGATCTTTTCCTTT